>PVKC010038970.1:0-12649 GCA_004027635.1 Crocidura indochinensis
ACAGGACCTACCTATCTACTGGAGTTTGTATGGTACAAGTGTGGCTTATCGCTGAGATTCACCATTAAGTTCAGTTCTCACTTTACTGTCCTCCCACAATTGGACTGTCAGAGCTTGAGAGAAATTGATTTCATTTTGCTTTGAAATGTTATCTTCCTTTTCTTCTGCAAATGCAAGTTTTCTTTTTCTGGATTCACCAAATTTCCGTATTTACTGGCGCATAAGACGACTTTTGAAAGAAAAAATAAGTCAACCGAAAACCAAGAGTCGTCTTATTCGCCGAATATATCCCGAAAACCGGCTCTATATACCGCTAAATGAAAATCATCTGGATATTGCCAGGAAACGAATTCTCCAACTCGATCCTGCACCAATCACTGTAAGGCTGCTCAACTGGACTGCCTCTCTAACTCTGCCAATCTAAGCAGGCTTTTGATGCAATCAAATTGTACAATGTTCTGGACCCGAATCTACACTGTCAAAAGCCTGCTCAAATGAGCCAGAGTCAGAGAGGAAGTCTATTCCAGTATACCCTTTGAACCTTTGCTTGTTATGATTGGCTCACTGTGGTACATACAGTTGCAGCACAGGAATGTTCTGTCTGACACAGCAAATATAGGCCTAAAACCTATGTTTTAACTGTAAAATTAGGGGGGGGTGTCTTATACGACCAGTTGTCTTATACGCAGGCAAATACGGTACTACTACTTTGAATATATTTACTTACTCAGATAGCTTTCCAAAGTAGTGTTTGGGATATGCTGGGGAGAAGTTCTAGAAATCACCATGATGCTATAATGCTGATATTTCTCCTCATACACTTTAAAATGAAAAGCATGTGAAATATCAAGAGATTGAAAGCTTATTTTAATATACAATAATATTTGTAAAACTATCATAAAAATATAAAGGTATTATAAAAGTTATACAAGTGATATAAACTGTGGTGATGTAACTAAAATGATCAGAATAAGTAGCCTATTTTTATTGATAATGCTAATGGAATTGAGCTTTCTGAAAAACCAAGGAATATAGGGTTTGATAAACATCATTATTAAAATATCTTTTTACTTAAATATGTATTCCAGACAAAAATTTATATTTTAGGGGCCCGGGAGATAGCATGGAGGTAAGGCATTTGCCTTTCATGCAAAAGGTCATCGGTTTGAATCCCGGTGCCCCATATGGTCCCCCGTGCCTGCCAAGAGCAATTTCTGAGCATGGAGCCAGGAGTAACCCCTGAGCACTGCCAGGTGTGACCCAAAAACCAAACAAACAAACAAAAAAAACAATTTATATTTTAAAATGGATAGATACAATTATAATAGACATCATTTAATTCTAAATTATATTTAATAGCAGCAGATTTTTTGATATACTTCTTTTGAGGACTTTAAAACAATCAAGTCCACTCTATAATATGTTTACCCCCCCCAAAAAAAGACAAAGGTAAGAATTTTGGAATTCTTAAAAGGAGTCTCATTTACTTCTCAATGGAATGTCAGCTTGTCTTTAAATCTTTTTTAGAAACAACATGGACATTCCTCGAAAAACTAAAAATTGAGCTCCTTAGAATCTTTAATATTGCTTCTAGGAAGATATCCTTCTAGTCCAGAAATAATATGCAGAAAAAGCCTCTGTACTCCTGTGTCCATTGAAGAACATTCATAATAGGCAGAATCTAGAAATAACCCAAGTGCCTCAGAAAAATATTGAGTGTATAAAATGGGATAAATCATTTTCAAGTAATATTCAAAATAGAGAAAGAAAAATGGCAAATATGTTAAAGCACGGAATAGACAGTGTGTTTGATGGTTAGTTATTGAAAAATAATATTCAATAGAGATTAAGTAATATTTAGTTTTTATAACCATTAAACCTATATAAATAAAAGCACAGGTCATATATAAATAAACAATAAAGTAAATGACAATAAAAAAGACATAGTAAAGGACAGCAACATATATGGAGAGTTAACACTTATGCCATTAGAAATAGAAAAAAATGAGTACACAAATAAAAACATTTAAAAATGTTTTTCAAAGGTTTTGCATTAGAAAAGAAACTACCTACAAAATTTAAAGGATACTTAGCAAAAGGAAAAGATATTTGAACATGATATATTTGATAACTATATAGATTTTAAGGAATTGGACCTACTTACACTGCCAGAAACCAAGTCAAAACCTGAGGAGAAAACCTGAATAAACAATTCTACAAGAGGGACATAGAGGTGGTTCACAAACATGTGAAAAGGATGTACAACATCCATACAATTAAAAAGCAAAACATATTAATTCATACCAACAATTATGGCTATAATCAACAAGGTTGTAAAAGAAGTGGATAAAGAGATATTCTGAAGCCAATATGATCAAAATAAAAATTAAAATAAAGATATTCTGACACACTGTTTTGGATTATATAACTGTATATAAGCTGTATGGAAAATTGGAGAATAAAGCTTAAAAACAATAAAAGTACAAAAGTATATTTGCACGCCTATGGTGTTACAAGCATTCAGAATACCCTGAACATGGAATTAACTTAAATGTCCTTTCATAATGACTGTAGATAAAGAAACTAACAATTTACTCAGTGGAGTACTACTCTCCCATTTAAAATAAAAATGTGTTTCTTTGGGGAACAAATGAATGGAATTTGAGATACTTTGGCAAATGAAAGGCAAATACTGGTTGGGTTAATAAGTATGTACAATGTAAATAATCAAAGTAAATAAAACAGCAGAAAACCAGAACTCCACAACTCACAAAAAATTATGAAAAAAGTAGGGAACAAGGAGAAAAATGAAATGGATCATTTTAGTGGTGGTACATCAGGAGAATTTTGTTGGTGGGAAATAAAAGTATTATAATACATAAAAATTCATATAATGCCTAATACATCTGGGATACAAATTCCTAAAGTTCTTTAAATGTAAATAATGATAATTTAATAGACTTTTATTTTAAAGACAACCTGAGAGACTTCTTATCTAGTTAGCAAAATGAAAAGACAATTGACCTCAGAACTTTTGTTTTGTTTTGTTTTATGGGGCCACAACCGATGACACTCAGGGGTTACTCTTGACTGAGCTCAGAAATTGCTTCTGTCTGGGGGGACCATATGGGACACTGGGGAATGGAACATGGTCCGTACTAGGCTAACATGCACAAGGCTGACTCCTTACTCTCCACACCACTGTTCTGGGCCAGACCTCAGAACTATTTTTAAAGCTTGATTTTTCATAAATGAAACAATCCTTAAGTTTCGTCATAAAAAGACAGACTACGATGCATGAATGTTTTATTGTTTCTGCTTTAAATCTCCATCTGGATAATCATCAGATGATAACTATTAGAAGAAAACCAAAACCCAAAGTAGGAGACAAGACCTCAGCTCAGGCAACAGCTCGTCCTGAGCAACTGACTAAACTTCAGAAACTATCTAACTCTGCCCTTAGTTCACTTAAGTCAGCAACTAGTCCTGAAGATATGGACTAGATTCACAGTAGTACCCAATATGTGCTATCAAGCAGTCTTAAGGTTATTTAAGGAAGGAGGAGACAATGATAATTCCTTGATGTGTTGAACTCTCCATCCACTGTACCAATTGCTGATGTACAAAACACAGAGTTTTACCAAAGAAAACACTCAGTTGGAAAACCATAAAGTTCTCAGAATCGTGATCCTGGTCTCAAGAAAACTTCACCTCTTGTCTCTTTTACACTCACCTAATCTATAAAAACAAGATGGTGACAATGATCTTGCTCTGTTGTAAGAACTAAAACAAGAGCTTCTAATAAATAGTTCACAAACAACTGCCAAGTTTTTATTCCTATATTTTTATAGTCATTATTACATCCTTTTAATCGCTATTTTTATTTGATCTAAACCAGATTTGATAGATGAAGTGGGGTGATTCAAAATTCAAATTGAATGATCTAGCACAATGCTGGTCCTATAAGTCGTGTGACCTTGGTACATTATTAGCTTTGGTAAAAGCACTGCCTTAGTTTCCATGCTCAAAATAAGAATGGTAATACCATTGAGCTCAGAAGTTTAAAGGAAAAAATTAAATGAGATAGAACATACAGGTAGAAGCATTGTACCAAATATATGATAAGTGTTCAAGAAGTTTTTCTTACTAGAAAAGAAATAATATCCTTCCTACTTTCTATATCTGGAAGATTATTAAGTAAAAAGTGAATGAGATGGGTGATGCAAGCAATAAGGCTCCAAGTCAGGAGCAATTTCTGAGCTCATAACCAGGAGTATTCTCTGAGCATCATCATCGGGTGTGACGGAAAACAACAACAAAAAATAATAAAATAATAAATACGATCCCTGGTTTCCCATATGGTCCCCCAAGCCAGGAACAACTCTGAGTGCATAGCCAGGAGTAACCCATGAGCGTCACCGGGTGTGGCCCAAAAACCAAAAAAAAATAATAATAATCATAAAATAAATAAAAAGTGAATAAGAGTTCTGTTATTAATATTAACTTTATTAGATGAATTTCTGACTTTTCTTGACAAAGGGGTCTTAAATTAGCTATAGTATCATTAATGAGTTCATCAATGTTCTATTGTAATCTTAAGATGGATGCAATGTCACTAGGTTAACTTGTCCATTTAACACTGCTTTCAAATCTCTCACCTGGATCGTGAGTTTATACTAGCTGGAAAAAATACTCCCTTCTTCAAAAGTGATTCCCTAGACCAAATTGTAGGTGATTAAATCAGAACACTAGAAATGTCAGTGGGTGGTGGAGAGGAGTTTGAAGGTTTTGAAAGGCAATGAGTAGGAAACAAAGCAAACAAACAAATAAACAAAACATAAGAGCAGTGAAACTGTCATACAGTGATAAAACTAAATATTTCTGAGAAATTCAGATCCATTGATGATATCAGGCAGCTGTGTAGAGCCCAGGAGACTATGAAGAGTGTCAAGAACATCCATGAATAAATTGGAGGTCAGGGGATCATGCTGCTCATCAGTCAGTGTCAGCGGTGATGAATGTTTTCAGGGGAAAGGTCAGTGAATGAGAGGTGACTCGAGTATTCAAAGGAACATTGCTCTTCTGTTAAACAGGAAGATTTGGAATACTGGCACATGATCATTAAATCTGTCATGTCATAAGCAAATGTCAAAATCAAATTAAGGGAAAGACTCTAGGATTTCTAATCAACTAAAAAAAGTATACTTCAAATTAAATGCTATTCAACTAACACAATACTCTCAGTGAAATCTAATTTCTGTCTTATTATCACATTCTTTTAAATATAGGTATATGATAGCAAAGCAAACACAAAATTAACCAAGTGTTTGCTTTTGCAATGATTTATAAATCACCAATAAATTTAAATCCGTAAAATGTTAACCAAATTATGTAAATTGGCCAAGATGTCTGCTAATCTAAAACAATGAAGACAATATCAGGAATTTTATAATTTCATAATCAATTTAAAATGGATTTGTACTGCTTCAATGAATTGAACTGCCTTCAATTGTAGATGCAGTGTGGCTTATTTTTTTGTTTTGTTTTGTTTTGTTTTGGGGCCACACCCATTGATGCTCAGGGATTACTTCCTGGCTATGCACTCAGAAATCGTTCCTGGCTTGGGGGGGGGGGGACCATATAGGATGCAGGAGAATTAAACCACGGTCCGGTCCGTCCTAGGCTAGCAATTGCAAGGCCTTACCTTGGTGCCTTACCTCTAGCACCACCACTCTGGCTGGTTCCAGCAGTGTAGATTATTGACTCATGATTTAGATCATACATTAAAGCAAGTACCAAAAATGTCATGATGATATGCAAAATGGACTAAAAGAACACTGACCCAATTCTAAGAATTGTGATTTGTGCAAATCATCCAATGTTACTTAATTTTTCCAATTATCAATTTTCCTCATGTAAAGATGAGAGAATAACCCTTATTTTAGTCCAACAAATAAACATCTGCCTTATATGTGACTCCTCTAGGCCTCTAAGATTAATTCCAGGAACCCTACATTGTCCTCTGAACTTTTCTTTTCTTTTTCTTTTTTTTTTATTTTGATCACACCTGGCAGAGTTCACACCTTGGCTCTTAGCTCAAAAATGGCTCCTGGCAGGCTCGGGGATCCATATAGGATACCGGGAATCAAACCATCAACAGTCTTGGGTTGGCCTTGGGCAAGGCAAACACCCTACTCTGGTACTATCTATCTACCTGGCCCCCTCTTAGCTTTCCAGGAGTGATCACTTGAGTACAGAGTTAGAAGCAAACCCTGAGAACCTCCAAAATAAAAACAAAACAGTAATAAAAATATTATCTTGAGCATTATTATATAATTGAATAATTGATATGAATAGCATATTTAGTGATAGAAATTATGTTTGTCAACAATAAATGACTACCTTTGGGGTATACATGTCACAGAATGTATTTCTCTTGATTTAAAAGTTAATTTACTTATTCATAAAATATTTCTTCTCAATAAATATATATTTATTTAAATAAATATATAAATACAAATATATAGATATATTTATGACTATAAATAGAGAAATCAGTCAAATAAATTCCTGGACTCAACAAATTTATATTCAATTGCTAAGATTGCAAAAACCCAACCACAAACTAGTTTGTGATCATGGTGCTTAAATAAAGATATTTAAAAATGCCAATAATAAATATACACATAGGGTGTGTGATACTTCATATCAAAATACTTAAGATGTGATGCCATTCAGGTAAAAGTGAGTCATATATAAATTTAGAAACACATGTTCATTTGTGATTATACAGGCAGTTGTCAATGGTGTAAAGTTGAGTGGTATATAAAGGCATGAAGATAATCAAGGGAGCATGTGGACCACAAGGACATGTATTTTAGGTAACTTGAAGGATCTTGGTGTAAGGTAGTGAATCAAAAAAGAATTCAACAATTAACAAGGATGGGGCTGGAGCGTTAGTGCAAGGACAAGGCTGCCTTGCCCATGCTTGCCTAGGACGGACCACTGTTCTATCCCCCAGCATCTCAAATGGTTCACCAAACCAGGATCGATTTTTGAGCGCATAGCCAGGAGGAATCCCTGAGCGTCATCTAGTGTGGCCCCAACACCAAAAATAAAACTAAAACAAAAGCACACACAAATCACAGGGATACTAATGTAGTTAGTGAAGAATGAGCAGAAATGATTCTAAAAAGGAAACATTTCTGAGACATATTAACTACTGGATTATTGTGGAGATCATTTAAGGAACTTTGTGTTTTACTATGAGAAATGGAAAAAAGTATTAAAATTTGTGGGCAAAGGAGTGGGATGGACTGGCAATATTCCAATTATTTCTTATAATTTTTTTTTTTTTTTACTTATTTGGTGTTTGGGTCACACCAACTATTCCAGGCTTACACCTGGAACAGTGCTCAGGAATCACTCCTAGCCCTGAGCTCTAGAGACCATATGTGGTATCTGGGAATCAAACTGGACTCAGTTGTGTGCTCAACCAACACCTTACCACTGTACTACCTATCTAGCCCCTCCAATTTCTCTTTTAAATATGTCTCTAAATATCTAGTTTTGTAATTTATTTAAGAAACCAATATAGAAAATATACGAGTATCTTAACTGACCACATTTCTCCTTAACAAAATAAAAATTAAATTTTTAGGATTGAAAATGAGCTTAAGGGGTCGGAGAGACAGCAATGAGGTAAGACGTTTGCCGTTAATGCAGAAGGACTGTTGTTTGAATCCCGCATCCCATATGGTCCCCTGTCCCTGCCAGGGGCGATTTCTGAGCGCTGCAGAGTATGACCTAAATCCTGACCCCCACCAAAAAAAGAAAATGAGCTTAAGCCTTCAAAATTAAAAAAAAAAACGACAGCACGATGAAAAACATCTTAATCAGCATTTTTCAGCTAAGTATATGGCAAGGTGATCAACATCATTAATTGAAGAAAATGAAAGAAAAGCCACACTAAACTATCAAATCGCACACATAAGAAAGGATAAGACTGTTAAAAAAGAAAATTCTTATTCGTTACTGGGAGGAGCATAAGTTTACATCTCTATTATGGAAAAGAGCCTTGAGTTTCTTTATAACTTAAAAGACAATTCAGAATTTCTACTTATCCACATTAGCTCCTTGGATATATAAACACAGAATATAAGAACAATAAAGTATTCTTCCTCCCCGATTCCAAGAAGCATTACTCACAATGAAGATCTGAAAGCAACCTACAAGTCAATTGATGGATAAATGAATGAGTGAAATGTAATACATCTCTATTGATTCCTATGTTTCTATATCTACATAATACTATTTATATGGATATTTATATCTAAAATAATATTTATATTTTCATTAAAACATTGTATAATAGCATCACCTGCTATAGGCGGCTTCTGTCTTACAGCCATCAGTGAAATTTTGGTGAATCCACTTTAGGGAGAGTGGGTTGCACGAGCAGCGAAATATGAAATATGAAATAAATGAAACACAGAGAATGTGGGGTCAACACTTTTCTGGCAGGAGTAGGACAAGTTTATTTTCCAAAAAGGGGGCTTTATAGGGGTAAATCAGTCACAGGTGAGGAATAATTATAATCACAAAGCAAAAGAAAACAGTAACAATACCTAAACTATGGGTGCGACAGAAAAATTCTAAATTACAAAGGAGATGGTCACAACTCAAGGCAACTCTTAGGGAGATTACTTCAAATGCAAAATCAGGATTAGGAAGAAGTAGGAAATATCTAGGAACTTGATCTCCTCTGGGCTGGACTCTATTCTTTCAGAGGTCAAGTAAAGGAAAGAGCCAATTCCCCCAAAATATGTTTTGGTGTGGTCCCCCTTTTCTAAGGAGTCACTAGCCCAGGGTTTGCTTTCTGGCTTTGCCTTAGATTACAAGAAACTGCAGCTGCAAGGACATATTTGAAAAAGAGAAAAAACATTGTCTTTGCTTGTAGGGCTAAATATATCCAGAAAGGGGGTTCTCTTAGTCATCTTTGGTGCTGGAATTTCTGAGCCAAATTATTTAATAGAGGCCACAATTTTGTCTGAGATCTACAAAGGAGAGAAACCAAATAATCAACTCATCAACTTTCACATCTGAAATGTATGCAACATTATATTAAATTGCAGGGGTCCGAAAAACCCCAGTTTTCTGCTGCCAGGCACAGCTAAATGAAGAGACTGAGACCCAGACAAATGGTCAGGTGAGTTTATTCATTCTGACTTTCAGGACCACTGACCAGGGCCACCTGCATGTTTATGAGGACAGAGGCAAAGGACCATGTGGAGCTTTGTTCCCTCTTTTAAAAGCCAGGAAGTGGGAGGGGAAGGAAGGGGAAACACGACTTCCGTGAGGCGGGACTTCCGCCCAGCAACACGAATCGGTGGGGAGAAAAGAACAACGCAACGTCCGTGAGGCGGGACTTCCGCCCTCGCTAGCCAGCACATGTGGTCCTCCACAAAATGATGTCCCCCTCCCGAGGGAAACCTGACGTGAGGTTTTTTTTATTCCTTTTTAACTCAACAGGAGCTCAAGGCTGCGGGAAGCAGAAAGGCTGGAGGGCAGGGAGGCAGGCTGTTAGAAAAATAAAAGAGACAACTTATGACTGGAGTTTAATTTATATCATATTTCAAAGCTTTCATTAAAAGTGTGTTTTTCACTCCTTTCAAAACAGCTAACCACTGTAGCTCAAGCAGTCGAGAGAAAGACTAATATATTTAAAAGAAACTGAAGTAAGTCATGTAGCTATATTTTACACATTCTGCTTTTGTAACTATGATCAAGAACTTGCATCACTTCTAAAATACCTTTGGTTCATGCTTAATTTTTCCGAAAATGCATATATATCAATGATGCAAAGAGCAGTTACTTCTTCATTCTTAACCTACGTTTTCTTTGATGCAAGTCAAAAGTAAGCTTAAAATGAGAGATGCTAATGAAAACAAAGAATTGTGGACTCTATACTCAAAAAAATAAAATCAATGGGTAACCTCCCTGCGTCTTCTTTATTCTGGAAAGCCTGCTCCCTATTACTATGCCCTCAAATGCAGTAGCCATCTTCAAACCAGGCCAGCTCCATAAACTCACTCTTTTCATGAAGAAGAAGTAAACCAAATCATGAAAGTTCATGCATACACAGGCCCAAACAAGAGAAAGCTGGCCATATTGGGAGGAGAGAGAGAAGAGAGGGGCCAAGCCACTACCCTGATGAAATCATGCTTGCTGCCTCCATCATGCAGAATCATCATTTTCCTGAAGGCCCTGCTTCAAGTTTTTAAAATGCTGCCATGTATTGAGGAGGAGCTAATATGATTATTAGTTTTCACATTTCCTATGCAGCCTAGCATACAGGGTGAGCATGTTTAGACCTTCTGATGATACATTGTGCCCTGGAAGTACCTGTGTGTGAATAGCAGTAGTGTGAGCAAAAGGAATCTCATTTGAATATGTAAATAATTTTATTATATAGTGTTTTGGATGTATTTGTTGTAAAAATGAACCAGTAAGTAAAGAGAATCTAAGGGTTTCTACAATGTGAAATATTGAATGTGTTCAATAAATGTCATTGTTCTAGAAAAAAAATATTTCCTTTACAGACACCAATGTGATGACATTTTAGCTAAACTAGACTTTGGATTAATATCACCAAGGATTTTGGAAAAAATATGGTGACCCAACACCAATATCTTCCTTTTTCCTTTTTCTAGGAGGAGGCCTAGTAGCCAAGTACTCATTCCTAAAAGTATTAGTATTAATAATAGTGCTAGGATTTCTGGACAACTTTTATTTTGATGTTATCCCTCTAGAAACACACTAATTTAATAGAATGGATAGCTAACAACAAAGATTACTAAACCATCTGCCACTGAATTAATGACTATCAGAAATACAGTAATTTCATAAATGTGCTGTTACTGTAATTTTTTTTTTTTTGGTTTTTGGGTCACAACCAGTGATGCTCAGATGTTACTCCTGGCTATGCGCTCACTGGAGGATCAAACCCCCATCCGTACTAGACTAGCGCAGGCAAGGCAGATGCCTTATTGCTTGTGCCACTGCTCCGGCCCTTTGTTACTGTAATTTTTTTTTTACGACTTTCTTCTCTTCCATTTTATTTTTTCTTTTTTTTCAGTAACTTTGCTTTCATTCATCTGAAAACAAATGTATCATGTTTACCTATGTCAACTATGTGATGCATTTTGTTTAAGTAAATTAAAAAAAAAAGTGTTAGCACAACAGTTGAGTATTTGCCTTGTATGCAGCTGACCCAAGATTGACTCAGATTCAATCAATCCCTGGTATCCTTTATGGTCCCCAGAGCCTGCCACGAGTGATTTCTGAGTGCAGAGCCAGGACTAATCCCTGAACACCCAGGGTGTGGCCAACAACCCTCCAATAAATGCAATACTGTAATCTAGTCTCAAAAAGTAGGGCTCAGACAAACAGTCCAGAATGTAAGACTGTTCAATTGCCAGAATTACATATGGTCCCCTGAGCACTTCACGATTGACGCCTGAGCACCGCCAGGAATGACCCCAAATACTTCTCAAACAAAAGTATAACAAATTATAAAACAAAATAAAAAATAACTAGTTCTTCAATTATTAGTATAAGGACAGATAAAAAAGGAGAAATGACAAAGTATCTTACTTAAATCAGGCCTAGCAATTTTACAATATTTCCAATAGCAAGCATGCATTAGAAACCAGTTGTGCCTGTTAGGTTACTGCTATAATTAGAAAATCTTTGCAAAATTTCTGGCAAAATTCAGCTCTGAAGATCAGTTTTCAGTGTTCCTATGAGACTCAGAGGGTGTCCCAATGTCTAAAAACATCTGCCCAAATTTTAAAGTGAGAGAGCAGAGAGCAAGAGAGAATATACCTACTGCATATCTGCTAACACGTTCTGCATTTGTTAACCTCATCTGAAGAATGCCAGCATGAATACCTCTAATGGCATGAATATCATTTTCCATTTCACATTTCACTGCCATCTTTTGCAGCTGATGTGTTTCCACATCTTTTAATTACATTCCCAGGCCTCAGCTACCACGAATATCTACAGATAACCTTTTCCCAAATTGTGATGTTGTGTAAGGCTAAATCTAGTGCCTTCGCCCTTGAAACTCCAGTTGTTTGACTCTTACTGTGACTGGGTTCTGAACAGCTGCAAATTCTGCTAAAAGGAAAAAAATACTACACTTTACATACTTCCCACTAGTGCAATTGTTGGTTCATTTAATTGTACACAGAAAATGTAGATCCCTTCAAAATATTTACTTGATTTGCTTTTACTTCATAACCTTGTGGTCATTGACTTATGAACTTTGGAGCAGTATCTAAGCTTCTTAAGTCAGAAATGTTTTAGTTGAATCTAAAATAATTAATTGCATTTACGTTGTGTAACTTTTCAAGCCATAATATTATTCATAGATTCTAGTTCAATTGCTCTGTGTATCCATTCAATAATGACTTGTTTTCTGCTATACCGTATTTTTCTGTGAGTCTTTTCTTATAGATCCTGAAATGTTTAAATGCTGGAAATACTAAATGAGAACTTGGGGGGCTTTATATCAGCCAAGTCATTATTTTACTTGGAAAATGTAACTCAGTCTAACCAAATAGTAATATAAGATGAAACCCAT
>PVKC010038971.1:0-12645 GCA_004027635.1 Crocidura indochinensis
AAGGGAGAGAGAGAAAAGAAAAAGAAGAGGAAGGATACATGGGGGAAGGATACACAGAGAAGAAGGGGGATGGATTTACAGGATAGATTTAAACAGAGAGGAAGGAGAAAGATAGATTACACAGAATAAGAAAATTGGTTACACTGAGAAGAAGATAAGATATAGTTACACAGAGAAGAAGATAGATAGAAGAATAGAGATACACAGAAAATTTACACAGTGAAGAAAAAGAAATAGATTAGACAGAAGAATAAGATAGATAGATACACAGGGAGGAAGAAAAATAGATTTAGACAGAGAAGAAGAAAGAAGTAGATTTAAATAAAGAAGAAAAATAGATTTACACAGAGAAGAAAAATATAGATTTACATAGAGAAGAAGAAAGACAGAGAAGATAAATAAGATATAGATTAACAGAGAATGAAAAAGAAAGATATAGATTTAGACAAAGAAGAAGAAATATAGATGAAAGGAGAGGAGGAATGATTCACAGAGAAGATGGGGGATAGATTTACAGGATAGATTTAAACAGAGAAGGAGGAGAAAGATAGACTACACAGAGAAGAAAAATAGTTACATTGAGAAGAAGATAAATAAGATATAGTTACACAGAGAAGAAGATAGATAGGATGGAGATAAACAGAAAAGAAGAAAGAGAAGACAGAAAAATATACAGAGAAGTAGAGGAGGATGGATACTCAGAGAAGAGAGGAAGATTGATTTACACAGAGAAGAATAGAAAGAAGATTTAGATTTACATAGAGAAGAAGAAAAATAGATACACAGAGAAGAAAAGGAGATAGTTACACAGAGAAGATAAAAAGAGAGAAAGAAAACAGAAGAGGGAGAGAGCACTGACAGAGAGATAGAGAGACAGAGACAGGGAGAGAGAGGAGAGGAGAGAGATCGAACCAGGGAGGATTAGGCTCTTTTGGCCAAACCTTTTGTCCCTCCAAACCTCTTTGTTTGGATCATTTATTGTGGACGAATATTGCCAAGGTCTCCACGAAAATGGGAGTTGGTCACTCAATTTGGGAGGTATTTGTGGACTCTGTATATATCAGCAGTGGACTCAACTTCATGTCACAGAGTCCATCTCAATTTTGTTGGCCCCATAACATCAAAAATACATTTGCCCAGAGTAATAAGGGCATGGAGTGAGTAGTGGAATAAAAAGAACTTGAGGCATATGGAAGGGGAGGTGGAGAAAGACAAGCTAAACAAAAAAATTGCTAACCTGCAACACTCAGTAAATAAAAAAACAAGTGTATTTGATATGATGTTTGGATAGCTGAATGGACAGAAATTCAATTGCTTAATAGAGTGGGAAAAATACACCTGGCAACATTGATCTTTCTCTGGTTCTCTAACAATGGGTAAAAAACTTGCGTGAAGTATTTCTATTTACTTGACGTAAAGGTATTTCACTGTAAGGGACTGATAATACAGGTGAAAGAGAAATAATCTGTTATCAAGATTAAATTTTATCAAAGAAGAAAAAGAGAACAGAGAAGAAGCTCACAAACTGAGAGAAGAATAAGCTAGAGTGATAGCACAGTGGTAGGGTGTTTCCCTTGCACGTGGCTGACCCAGTATAGACCTGGGTTCGATTCCTGGCCTCCCATATTGTCCCCTAATTCAGGAGCTATTTCTGAGCTCATAGCCAGGAATAATCCCTGAGCATCACTGGTGTGTTCTCCCAAAAAATTAAAAAAGAGAAAAAGTATAGTTAGAAAGGTGCAGAGAGAACTGGAATGTTGCATAAATAAAAGTGTAGGCTATTGAGGTCAAGTAACAGATTCTGAAGTACAAGATCACTCCAGGTGCAGTGGATGAATGAAGTGACACAGACTTATGGAGTTTCTAGAATTCAATAGAACTTACAGTAAAGGAGCCAATGATAATGAATACTGAATGTTCGACTTCAGGATTGTGGCAAAGGATTGAATGGCACAATCCATCATAAAATATTATAATGCAGGTTTGAGTTTACTTGGTGATAACATTGTGTAACTTTGCACATGATAATTTGAGACATTTATATACTGCAATATGACCACCACCACCACCACCACCACCACAGAATTTCTTAAAACTCTGTCATATAATGATAATTCTTCCTTGTAGTGAAAACAATTCAAATATTATTTCCTAGCAATCGTGGTCCATTTGAGGTGTAGAGGATGAGCTCAGTTACATGTAAGCCAGTACTTATCTTCATTTCCACCTCCCTGACCTGTCTAAAGCCATTCTAGAAGGTATGAGGAGATAGCTCATCATGGTTTTATTTGCATTCCCAAGCTGATAAATGCTATTCATCATCCTTTTAATGAGTTTCATTGTCACTTAATGCCTGTTTTCACTTCAGCATGAAGCACTTTTTTCAACATATCTTTCAAGGCCAATGGAATGGTGATAAACTCCTGCTTTTGTTTATCTGAAAAAGTCTTTCATCCCCCCCTATATCTGTAAGATAAGCTTGCCAGAGCTTTGATGTTTTCTCAATTGAAGTATCAGCCACGTCTTAAAATCTTTATTTGATGTCTTCAGCTAGGAAATAGTTTTCATTGATCTTGCCTATATTTGGAACTGTCTTCCATCTGGTATGAGAACACCTGCTCCCCTCTTCTTGCTAGCTCTCGTGGCAGTTATTTAGCTTGAATGTCTCATTCTTAAAACCTACCAGGCTGACTTCCTGAAACTGATTATTGTTTTCCAAAAGGTTAAACTACAGATCAAGTTTGAGGTTTCTGCCAAGCCCTTAGACTCAAACCTGCTTTTCACATACCTATTTGCAAGTGGCTACTCTCAGCTCTGATTTCAAGACTGTGGGAGGCAGTCAGGCATAGAGTAAGGGGAGTGTGGGTTTAGATAGTGAGCCATTTGGGGGTGATCTCTGGGTGAGGATCTCCAGGTGGCTAATTTATAGGCTTCCTGGTGAAGTCCCTCTAACATCACTTGATTTTTTTTTTGGTTTTGGGCCACACCTGGTGATGCTCAGGGGTTACTCCTGTATACATACTCAGAAATTTCTCCTGGCTTGGGGGAGCATATAGGACTTTAGCGATCTATTGGCTGTCTGCCCTAGGTCAGCCGCATGCAAGGCAAATGCTCTACTGCTGCACCATTGCTCCAGGGCTCACTTGATATTCTTAACTGGTTCATTACCAAGTAACCTTCTTCCAGATATGGAGGTTGCCTACCACACTTCTATGTGCTGTGGAAGAACAGATTTTTGCAGAATTGTCCCTTGTATCTGGGGTGGAGAAACATCCCTTTTCTTCATGCCTAGGAAACCCAAAATAATTCAAGTCTAAAATGAACACCCATCTTGAGCTTTCCTGAAAGTTGGAATTTTACAAAGGCTCTCTTGTTTGTGAGTGTGCTTCCAATTATGGCCAAGATAAGCTTTGGGCAGCTGGCAAGTTTGTTCTTGTCTCACAGTATAGATTGTGGTACATGTACCTGTTACCCAATTCAAAATTAGGAGAGACCCCTTCCAGGTAGCTTTGATTATAATTCCGGGTTCTACAAATTTCTTACTATTACTTTTGCTGGTGAATACGCAACTAGTTTAGTGGTAATAAAGCAGAAACCAGAAAGGGAAAGTTGGTGATTATAGTATACATATGTCATTGTCCTGATAATGTGATATTTAAACAATTGATTTTAATAAGTGTCTACATTTCAAATTAGAAAATTGTCTACTGCTGGAGGAAGTGAAGGAACAGAATAAAGTTTCAGGATCCCAAATGTGGAAAAATAATAATATTCCTGTAGCCACATTAATTTTTGCTTTTTATTTTGTATTACCATGGGATCCTACACTAAAACATCTTAGGCTAGGTGGCTCAAAAATATAAATTTCTTGGGCCAAAGCAATAGTATAGTTGCTTGCTGTACTTACAGCTTACCAGATTCCAGACCCTGCATCTCATATTATCCCACCAAGCGCTGCCAGGAGTAATTCCTGAGTGCAGAGCCTGGAGTACTCCCTGAGTATTGCTGGGTGCGCCCTCCCAAAAAAAGGAAGCTTCCTTTTCTGCAGTTTCAGAGGTTGTGTTCCTAAGTCAATGATTCACCTCACTATGGTTGAATTCTGGTGAGACTTTTTCACTTGAAGCTCACCTGGCCAGTACTCCAGATGTATATGCTGTGGGGCAGGAATAAAAAGAGACACACTCTTCCTCTACTGATAAAGCCATCATTCATAATGTCTCCATCTAATCTTCTCACAGGTCACATAGTGAATTGGTGTCACCTTGTTGGTGAGAAATTCAATACATAATTGGACAAAGGATAGTCAGTTCATAGAGGACTATATTTTTTGATAGGTTTTGGGTTTAAGATCAGATTTTTCCAATTGAAAATTTTTTGTTTGTTTTATTATTTACTCCTGTATATGAAGTTACTCCTGGCTCTGCACTCAGAAATTGCTCCTGGCAGGCTTGGGGGACCATATGGGATGCCAGGGATAGACCCGGGGTCTGTCCTTGGTTGGTCACATGCAAGGCAAATGTCCTATCGCTGTGGCCCCTCCAATTGAAAAAAATTGTGGGGGGTACCCGGTGATTCTCAGGGGTTACTCCTGTCTATGCTCCCAGAAATAGCGCCTGGCTTGGAGACCATATGGGACTCCGCAGTCCATCCTAGGTCAGCTATGTGCAAGGCAAATGCCCTAAGCCACTGCTTAGGTCCCCATTTGAAAATTTTTGTAAAAATCCTATTATCTACTAGACACAGGCAAGTAAAGATGTATGATTCATTGCACTAAGTTGCTTCAATAAAAGATAGCTAGAATTATCATCAATACTAGAATTCTTGAGAAAAACTGTATGTTGTCATCTTACTACAGCACTGTTTTTTATTACTAGGCAACAAGATTTACAATAAGGCTGCTGCTTCTGCTTTAATAAGCATATAATGCTACCGAGCCACACTCAACACCACTGCCATCAATCACTGTCCCTATGTCAGTTCTGTTGTCAGAGACCAATGTTTGGTTTCCATTGTTTATTTTCTGGCTATGTTTCCCTATCTGCCATATCTGCCTATATATCTGCCTAGGGGTGGCTTTCTCCTTCAAATCACTTCAGGTAAAGTCCTCTCTCTGTGGCAATGAACTACATTTAATCTTTTCTAATACCTGATAGTTTTTCTGCATTCATTTTTTTTCTGTTTCTAAAACCAAACATTTTTTATATAAATCTTTTTTTAAGCACCATGATTACAAGCATGTTTGAAGTTGGGTTTCAGTCATAAACAGAATACCCCCCTTTATTAGTGCAACATTCCCACCACCAATGCCCCCCTCCCCACCCCTGCCTGTATTCGCAACAGGCATTGTACTTCAGACTTTTAATCTGATGTTTACTGTCCATTATTCTCTTGGACCATCATGCAACTATGAGGGCTTTTTTGGAACCACTTCCTGTCAGTGTTCCTTGCCTCCTCAGTCTATGTTCATAGGTGATTCCTGGCACTGGTAATGAATCTATAGACAGTGCCTGGGATCGATTGGGGGTGAAGGAGTGACCTCATGCTAGATGACTTTTATCTCTCTACTACTTCTCTGGTTCCTATAATATAAGTTTTAACCACTCGATGTTGGTGGATACTGGATTGTTTCAAGATATTTGCTATTGTAACTTATGCTGTGATTGAATTACCTCTAAAATGTCATGTCTTCATGTTCTAGGGATAGTTATGAGGTAGTAAGATTTATAACTCTAAAGATGGGCAGTTCTAGTTTTTTTTTCTGGTTTTTGGGCCACACCCGGCAGTGCTCAGGGGTTACTCCTGCTGTCTGTTCAGAAATAGTTCCTGGCAGGCACGGGGGACCATATGGGACACGGGGATTTGAACCAACCACCTTAGGTTCTGTATCGGCTGCTTGCAAGGCAAATGCCTCTGTGCTATCTCTCCGGGCCTGCAGTTCTATTTTTAATTAAAGAACTTTCCACAGTTATGCAAAGAGGTTGAATCAAATTACAGTCATGCCAAAAATGAACGAGGACTCTTTTTCTCTTTGTGTCCTTGACAATAGCTATCCATTTCAGATTTTGGAGGGGCAAGCATTCTTGATTTTGGAATTCTTTGGGGTCTTTTGAACACACATATATAAATTGTGACAGACTTTTCTTGTCATAATGTTATTGGGTTGATTGGAAAGGATCTCATTTTTGTGTTAAGATTTTAAATAGGGCTTGCATGCATTGTTCATACATATGATAGTCACACAACTTTTGCAGATAACATACGCTGAATATATTTTCTGAAACAGTTACTATTATTTATAATAATTATAAAAAACTTAAATGTGACTGCAGATATAGTTAAATGAGCTCAGTTCATACTTAGTATTAAGGAGACCTAGATACTATACCTAGCACCTTGTGCTTTCTGAACACAACTGAAAGTGACTCCCAAACATAAAAAGCAAAATAGTTAATAATTCAGAAAATTTTTACTCAGAATTATATAGTTTTTGAAGTGGCAAGCATCTTTTTTGGATGTATTAAGTAAGGTGAAGAAGAGTATAAGGAAGAGAGTGTAATGGGTAATAAGATCAAGAAAGAGGATGGGATAGTCCAAAGGTGGAGCGAGTCCAGATACACAACCCACATGCAAAGTAGGACAGTCAATAGTTCAAGAAAAGAGGAGCAAGCAGCATGAAGGCAGGCTCTGTTGACCTTGGCAACACATGTGAGAGAAGTATATTTTAATATTTATGTTTGTTCTGCTTGTCTCACAGGTGCTAGTAATACAAGTCAGTTCTCTCGCATGCAGGCATATACTTTAATGTTTAGTCATAAACCCAGCCCCTACATTATATTTTAATTTAAAAATTGCTCATACACTCATTAAATATTTATAAGAATAATATTGCTTCAACTTTATGAGTTAAAAGAGTTCCTTGATTTTGGACAATAATGCCAAAAACTAGACTAGAGGGATAAATTTCAAATGCTATTTAATAGTTCAAAACAATGCTATTCTAGTCTTTCACTCATATAGTTATGGTTTTTCTAAATCTGTCTGTATTTATGAATTTAAAAATTAGGAAAATGATGAGTGAGAGATAACTTCTTTGTTGCCTGTGAAATGACAAGACATAATTTCATAAGAGCTGATATGCCTGAAGTTCACTAATGCTCCAAATATGGATTTCAGAATAGTTTAAAATAGTTTATGCATAAATAGTTTCTGTCAGGGGTTGGAGAGATAGCATGGAGGTAAGGCATTTGCCTTGCATGCAGAAGATCGGTGGTTCGAATCCCGGCATCCCATATGGTCCCCCCTACCTGCCAGGAGCAATTTCTGAGCACAGAACCGGGTCTAACCATTAAGTGCTGCTGGGTGTGACCCCCTCCCCCCCCCAAAATAAATAGTTTCTGTCAAATTATTTGGAAAGCAGAATCATACCCTAAAAACTTATCTGAAATAATTCATTTGCCTTAAGGCCTTTTATACATCAGTGTTAAATATAACTGGTAAAAATTAAAAGTATTTTCATATTACATAAAATTAATATTTTGGGAAGTATTTTAGTTTCAAGCAACTAAAAAGGCAGATCTCCAAAAGATTAAATCACAGAATATAAGTTCAACAATCAAAGCATTGTCTACTTTCAATTAGACTTTAGCCTCGAGCAGCTACATAAGTATATACATATTTTTATTTATTTATTTATTTATTTATTTTTGGTTTTCGGGTCGCACCCAGCAGTGCTCAGGGGTTACTCCTGGCTCCATGCTCAGAAATTGCTCCTGGCAGGCACAGGGGATCATATGAGGCACCGGGATTTGAACCGATGACCTTTTGCAAGAAAGGCAAATGCCTTACCTCCATGCTATCTCCCGGGCCCCAGTATATACATATTTTTAGAAGAAAATATAATATCAGTAGAAATCAATGATAATATATTGAAAAAAAACTTCCGATAGTTTTTAATTTTTAGGTAAAATGTAGGCATGGAATGCATTTATATAATACAAGGAGAGAAATAATAGAAAAATAACCGTGTCATTTCAATCTTTGGATAACTAAACTATGGGTGTTCTCTTTTAAAATGTTTTTTTTCTCTAGTATTGAATTTTTCTTCCATGTTGTGTTTATAATCAGAAATAAATGTTATGTAACTTGGAAGTCATTTTAAGTAAAATTATATATAGAAAACCTGGTCTAATAGTTTGTGATGTTCTCAGACATTCTCATATATGCTGGTCCAATCCCTCAGTATTATATGCTCACTTTGTAATGGGTATATACTGTCCCTGGAATACTTTAATGCTATAGTAATAGAAATTGCTTTCATTGGGATTTCTCAGTATTCTTATAATGTCTTGGGCAAAACTTGGCAAGTCCCTAAAATGAAGTTACAGATTAAGGAGTTTCCATTTCCATTTTCTATAGTATGAAATAACGAATTGCTTACAAACCTTAAAGACATTCATGATGTTTCAAACCCTTTCTCTAGTAGAATCTCAACAGAGAGTATAATTGAAACAATTAAGACATAGAGAGAATAATGATATATTTCCCATTCTTACATGTTAATTAACAACCAGAGCCTGATTTTTGCAATGCTATGGCAGTTTTCAAAGTAATTATAGATCACGTTAATGCAGCCTTTTTCTGATAAAACATGATCACACTTTCAAATGTCAAAAATATTCCTAAGTAATCTTGACATTTTTTTAAAAGAAGCTTATCAAGTCTATGTTAACCAGATTAGCCTACCCAGAGCAAAGTTATATTAACTTTTTACTGTGGCTGATAAAGCGATTTGAAGCTGTCCTTTACAGTCCTCTCTGGTATTTAATTTTATGTTTTGTTTTCCCCTACTTGTCATTAATACTGAAATTATGCAGATTCTTCTCATTTAAAATTAGACATTCAGCTTGACAGTAGTACATAGAATGTATGACTCTAAAGGTTAGACTATTAGCTACGCTTTACTTCATGCAGCCATCCCCAATGCACTGAGGTTCTATTTGTTGTTGTTGTTGTTTTATTGTTGTGCTGTTAATTGTAAGCCACATCCAGAGGGGCTCAAGACTTATCCTATTCTCTGTTCCCAAATATCACTCCTGGAGTGTTCAGGAGAACAAATGGTCACGAGATAATGAAACCTGGTTAGCTGTGTGCAAGACATACACCTTACCTGTCATACCACTTAGTCTAGCCTGATTTTTTAAAAGAAAAATGAATGTTTCTACCTTAGTTTTGGGATCTGTGCACATACAAATCTTTCCAAATATTCTCAAAACATATCTTTAATGGGACCGGAGAGATAGCATGGAGGTTAAGTGTTTGCCTTGCATGCAGAAGGTCGATGGTTTGAATCCTGGCATTCCATATGGTCCCCTTAGCCTGCCAGGAGTGATTTCTGAACATAGAGCCAGGAGTAACCCCTGAGCACTGCCGGGTGTGACCAAAACAACAACAACAACAACAACAACAACAGCAACAAACATATCTCTACAGAGTTCAGTAAACAAGAGTCTGGATTAACATCAACAACTCTGTTGGACTCTAGACTCAGGACTTGCTTTCTTCTCATTTTTATCTTCTGCCTTACTCCTCCATACTTCCTTCTTTCTTCCACCCACCTCCTCCTAACTTCCTCTTCCTCCTTCCTTCCTTACCCTCTTCTATCCTCCTCCTTTCTTCCTCCTCCTTCCTTTTTCCTCCTCCTTCCCTCATCCTCCTTTCTTCTTCCTCCTTCATTCCTTTTCCTTCTTTCTTTTCTCCACCTCCCGTCTTTCACTTCTTTTCTTCCTCCATACTTCTTCCTCTTTTCTTCCTTCTTTTTTCTTTCTCTTTTGTTTTTCTTCTTGTTCTTGTACTTGTTCTTGTCCTTGTTCTTGTTGTTTTTGTTGTTGTTCTTCTTCATCATCATCTTCTTCATCTTCTCCTTGTTCTTCTTATTCTTCAGGGGATGGAATTATGATTATCAGTGTGCAAGCAACATCCCTACTTGTTGCATAATTTCTTTAGTAGCCCTTTTCTTTTTTAATATTTTTTATTTATTGTATATTGTTGACAATAATATTTTAGGTACAAATTAACATAAAATCAGGGGAATTCCCATATCAAATTGTCCTCCCTCTACCTCCATTCCTGTTCTACCACTTATATCCTCCTCCCTCTCCCTTGGGGCTGCCAGAATAGGTGGTCCCCTCTGTGCCTAGCTTACAACTTAGTGGTCTTATACTTGTTTGGTCTTGGTACTTCCCTTATTTCTCCCTCTAACTGGGAGGCGGAACTAGATAGTTCCAGTTATGTGGTTTTGTTTGAAGAAGAGAAAAGTGATAAACTGGAGTAACAATCAAATATGCCAGAAATGGGCGGAGTCCTTCTAGAGGCTTTCATCATCGGTTTGAGTGACAAAGGGGAAAAAGAAGGTGAAACACCTCAACAGTGCAAAAAGAAGAGTCAAATAAAATACCCAGTGAGCACTCCAACAATAAAGATAAGGACCACATAAAATCCATGGTCTTGAGATAAAAAAATGTGGCTGAGCATATAGAGAAGAAAAAAAATAAATATAAATGAGACAATAATTTCAATAACCACACCAAAACAAAGAAATTGGCAAATAGTAGATACATAAATACAGAAAAATTGTTTTGTGCTTTTTGCCATTTTCCCCCATCCTGCATAGGCACAATAAATATTGGGGTCATTCGAAAAGGAATTTCCTTGGCCTACAAGATATAGGGTTTCTCCACCCTTGGAGTATATTGTCATGGGATCCAGTATAGACTCCGTTCAAGCTCATTTAGTCTCCCCTTGGTGCTTTCGTGATGTTTGGAAGACTTCTGCTCCATCCCAGGTGATCAAATCAGGTCTCTGAATCTAGAGATCTCAGTATCTGCACAGGTCAAGGGGTGGAACTTATGATGAAGCCTTTCTTTGTGGTTTTAGAAGTTCTGTTCCCTCCCTGTCATTTTAATCTGTCTTCTGTGGTTGGTGGTCTTGGTCTTTGTGCTGCTTCTAGGGTGGAGCCCAGGCTAGCATCTTTCATTATGGTTCCAGAAGACACACTCCATTGCAATTGTCTCAGACGGACATTTGGAACTGGAGATAATGGTTGTTGTGCAGGTCTTAGCTCGAACCCTAGACTGGGGCTTTTTTTATTGGTCACAGGATACATACAGTCCAGTCGTGGTTCTATCAGCCAGTCATCTGTAAAATGCCATCTTGGCTTTTGGACAGACCAAGGGTTGAAAAGTCTTATTGCCAGCTAGAGGGGTAGGATGACCTGCTCTTAGGTCAAGTTGTTCTCATTTTCCTAGTCAGGATATCGTATTAGCTGGCACTTGTTGGTGTCCGAGCAGCACTAAGGATGTCCCAGATGGGATTTTTTTCCTGTAGCTGTCGTGAAGAACTGTGTCGATTCTATGTCTGGTATCCAGTGTTCAGGGCTGGACAGATGGTGTCTAATCAACTGGGGTCCAAGTTGAGTCCACGTGACATATTTTCAAGGTGGGAGATGTCCCTGTATTGTAAACAAGTATGAGTTCTTATCCCTAGTAGATAGGAGCTCCTTTTAATACATAAGGTTTCCCCTTTATTTAGTGTCTTTGCAGGGGGAAGTGGTGCTATGTTATATTGCCAATTAGTAGCCCTTTTCTAATGTCTTATGAAATGTATGATTTGTTTTATCTCTCATCACTTTATACCCTTTATTTTACTCTTTTATATTCCAATGAGTCTTACTGGGAAGTGCTTGAAACTCTGAACACCTTTCAGCACAATAGATATATTTCAAAATAAAACATCATTTCAGAAGCTTAACACATAAGGTTTGAAAACAATGATGTCAGAGAGTTACGTAAATAAATGAAAAATATGTTGGATGAATTTTATCCAATATAATGGCACTCATCAAAATAAACTAACATATGGTGAAATAAATAAGTATCCCATATTAAATTCAATTTATCTAATCAAATTAAGAATAATGAATTAAAATAAAATAAGTCTTCTCAGTTAAGAAACATGAGGCAAAAGTATGTGTCATTACCTAAAGTGTCATTTCGTAAGAGTCAGAGGCTAGATAATACATTATACATTGTATATCGTCTGAGATATTTGTAAACTGCTTCTCCAATGGTCATATTAGTTTATTTTTATTATGAGAGTAATATGACCTCACAACATTTCTCTGATAAATGAATTGGATAATTTTTAATACTCTGGCCCTTTTTAAATTTAATTTAACTCTGAATTCAGATAGTTGAGAGTTTTTACATGGGTTAAGTTTCTTGCCTGGCTTTGAATCAAAACTGGTTTGATTTATAGAATTTCATATTTCAGAGCATCACCAAAGGTCATTCCTGAGCACAGAGCTAGAAATATTCCCTAAAAACATCTGGGTGTAACTCAAATCTTCCACAAATAAATAATAGGAAAAAATTACATGAGTTAGTTATAGTTATCTCTTTGAACATGATATGTAAATCTTTTTAAAATAAATTATTTTAATACTTTAATATTCAATATATTTTACAAGCTTTTTACCTTAGAACATAGCTTTCATCCTTGGCATAATATTTTTCAAAAACAACTTAATACTTTTAATAATAAGAGAGATACTATAGGAGGGACAGCACTGGCCTGATACCACCACTCTCT
>PVKC010038972.1:0-12657 GCA_004027635.1 Crocidura indochinensis
CCCCAGGTAAATTGAGTTTCAGAGCCTTGGTAGGGATTACTGCATTTTAGTTGGGGGCTTCTGTCAGGGGGTGCTGGGAATCCAATCAGGGCCTTCCTTCTATATGCAAAACTCTTGCGCTAGACAGATGGCTTCTTAAGCATAGAAACTGATTCTAGCACTCATTGCACTTAGTAGAGTGCTTTGCATAGAATAGATACAAAATAATTTGAGTTAGGTCAATACTGCTTTTAGTCATTCAACTACCCAGGTCATCTAAAACTTTAAATCCCATTATATATATATATATATAGAGCCTATTGCTTACAGTTCAAATATAGGACTAATATTTTACACCATACGAATAACTTTTTAACTCATTACTACATCACTAGGGCGCATCCAAACCATCCTCTAAACTACAACTGTAGTCATCTTAATTTTCTTGTCTTCCTAAATCCTTAATTGTTCAGTTGCCTCCAGTCACTGGCTTTTGTTTATCTTTTAAGAGCTCTGACACTGTAATATATTTCCATATGAGCTTTTCATATTATTTTAATTTTTTTAAAGTTTTTGTTTGGTTTTGGTTTTGGTTTTTGGGTCACACCCAGCAGCACTCTGGGGTTACTCCTGGCTCCAAGCTCAGAAATCACTCCTGGCACGCTAGGGGAAGGAACCATATGGGATGCTGGGATTCAAACCACAGACCTTCTGCATGAAAGGCAAATGCCTTATCTCCATGCGATCTCTCTGGTCCCAAAGTTTATTTTCTTATTTTTACTTTTTGGTGTTTGGGGGCCACACTCAGTGGTGCTTAGGACTCACTCCTGGCTCTGCACTCAAGGATCACTACTGGTAGACTTAGGAGCCTAACTTGGATGCTAGAGATTATACATGAATCGAATGACTGTGTGTAAGGTAAGCAATCTGTCCACTGTACTGTCTTCTTAGTTACGTGAATTATTTATTTATTTATTTTATTTATTTTTTTTGTGAATTATTTATTTTAACAAAATAAATCTGTTAAACTTGCCTGGAATATGTTCATTCTCCTCTGTAGACCCTTGGTTCATTCCATCCCTGACCCATTCTAATGCCATCTAATCCATAATAATACCTCTGCTATTATTAAACACCTCCTCATAGAAACCACCATAAACATAAAAAAATTAAATCAGCTTTTAGCACATATCACAAATTGATTTCCAAGAGGGGCTGGAGAGATAGCATAGTGGTAGGGCATTTGCTTTGCACACGGCAGATCCAGGTCAGATGGTGATTTGAATCTCGTCATCCCATATGTTTTTGTTTTTGGTTTTTTTGGGTTTTTTTGGGTCACACTTGGCAGTGCTCCGGGGTTACTCCTGGCTCCATGCTCAGAAATTGCTCCTGGCAGGCACGGGGGACCATATGGGGCACCGGGATTCGAACCGATGACCTTTTGCATGAAAGGCAAACGCCTTAACTCCATGCTATCTCCCGGGCCCCTCGTCATCCCATATGGTCCCCTTTGCCTGCCAGGACCGATTTCTGAGCACAGAGCCAGGAATAACCTCTGAGTGCTGCTGGGTGTGACCCCCAAACAAAAAGAATGATCCCCAAGATCAAGAATAATGTTTCTACTAACATTTAATTTAGTTATACTGAATAAAACATGGTATTTGATGACATAAAACCATAATTTCGCCCATTATTGATATGTAAGAGGAATATTTTGTTCTCTCAGACACATAGTTTTTGTGACACAGGATTTGTCACAAATATTTAACATGTTTTCTTCCAATCACTATAGTTGTATTCAGAAGCATCTCTGGTGGACTATGTTGGGTCCAACTTCCTTAAATTCTGCAGCAGTGATCCACATGTCCTGGAAGGCTGACAGAGATGCAACAATAGACCCTCCCATCCACACAGATATTTTCCTTTCTGGAGGCGATATTACCTGCACAGGGGTGTTGGCAGGAGCCAACTTTGCTACCTCCTTAACTAGCCGCTTGTCTAAGCCAGGAAAAGTGGTTGAGCCCCCTGAGAGAATGATGTTGGAGAAGAAGGAACTCCTCAGGTCTGAATCACACTTCATTATACTGCTGACGCACATCTTATCAATGCCAGGAGCACTGAGATTCAGGAGCATTGGTGAGAAGAGGGCCTCTGGACAATGAAAGAGCTCTTCTTGAAGCTTGACCATTTTCCCATCAGGTAACTGGTACACTTTTTCTAGAGAGTCGATTTTCTTATTCTTTTCCTCTTCGTAGTTCACTGCCACATAACAACAGGTCTCCTTAATGTCTGCAAGTATTCTTTTGTCCGCAGTACTGAGCAGCATAATGCCATGGTCCTTCAGTAGCATCATAAGGAAGTTGGTGAGGTCTTTGCCTGCCAAATCTAGCTGCAGGACCCCATGGGGCAGACAGTAACCTTCAAAGATCGGGATACTCTGGGTAACCCCCGCACCTGAACTCAGCACAAAGCCAGTTGTGAAGCCAGCAGCAAAGAGTGCCAGCACCCCCTGGACAGACATGTAGAAGGCCGGAACATTCAGGTGCTCAAAAAACACTTCAATGATCTGCTGCCGGTTGGCCAGAGGGTTCAGGGCTGGCTCGGTAAGCATAACTGGCCCATCAGAGGGCTTTAGCTTTAGGTTATGATCATACATATGCTTCCACATGTTCTCCATATCCCCCCAGGAAGTAATGAGGCCTCTCTCCACAGGGTAGCTGTAGGAAGTGCGACAAAACAAAAGGCAACTTTTACTTTTCCTAGTTTCTACTCTTTCACAGCAGAGTTAATCCATTTATTACAATTCTTGCTAATAGTTAGGGCCCAGTAGGGAGCTCTTGGATGCGTCTTGGAAAATATTCCTTAATGAACAGGGACTACCAGAGTCTCTTGGAAGAGAAATCATGGGGACTAGAGGGATCAGACAGGAGGGAGGGCACTGGCCTGGCACATGGCAAATCAGGATTCATTTCCCCAGTGGGTCCCTGAGCCAGCCAGGAGTGAGCCCTCAGTGTAGATCCAGGAGTAAGTTCTGAGCATTGCCCAGTATAGCCCCCAGTCCACAAATCGATAGGCAAAATAAAGCAATTATTATTATTATTATTATTATTATTAATATTATTTTTTTTTGGTTTTTGGGCCACACCCAGCGGTCCTCAGGGGATACTCCTGGCTGTCTGCTCAGAAATAGCTCCTGGCAGGCACCGGGGACCATATGGGACACCGGGATTCAAACCAACCACCTTTGGTCCTGGATTAGCTGCTTGCAAGGCAAATGCCGCTGTGCTATCTCTCCGGGCCCGCAATTTTATTTTTTAAAGTTTAAGTTTAAAAGAAGAAAAAGGAGAGTTTGTGTGTGCTTCATATAGTTGTATAGTGTAAATATTTATATTTATATATGAATATATGCTACATATTTATTTTTATATATAGTAGAATACTCAGATTCAAATTGAATTCATGTTGCATATTATTAATATACATAGAATATACATTGAATATTCATGTTGAGTACTGAATGCAAATTATATTCAATAATATTGAATATTATTGAATTGAGTAGCAATAGTCAATATTGAATATCGATATTCAATGTAGAGTATACTCATTTCTATATGAATATGTGTACTCTATATTTATATAGAGCATGATATATACATATTGTATATGTATGCATATATTATAAATGTGCATAATATAACATATGATATTGTATATGCTATATATAATATAATATCAACATATAAGTACTCGTATTTCTATGAATGAAAAAGCCCAGAGGATGGCGCACTGAGCAATGTTCGTAGGTGAACTTGGACTTCAGGAGCACCACATCCCTTTGACAGCATCTGCGAGGCTTAGAAAGGCGAGGGATGCTCGCCTGCCTATTCTGGAGCAATCCAAGGACCGTGCAAGTGCCGCGGGTTGCTCCCTCCTCTTCTGGGGGTTCCCTCCCGCCCGCCCCTTGGGGCTCCCCCGGCGGCAGGACGAGGTACCTGATGGCCAGCGCGTTTCTCTGCTCCTGCGCCTGGTCGCCCACGTAGAGTTCCCGCGCGCCCTCGCTCCCCGCGGGGCGGCTTTGGGGGCGGCCGATTATGTTGGGGTACACGAACTGCGGCTCCCGAGAGCCAGCCAGGCCCGCCTTGATGGTCCCCGAGCCGTTGTCGATCACCACCGGCACCTGGTAGTGGCTCATTTCGCCGCCGCAGCCGCCGCCGCCGCCGGCCAAGTGCGCGCGCGACTCAGCCCCGAGGTCGCGGTCGCGGGCCGGCCTGGAACGCGCGTCACAGAGCACAGAGGCCCGGGCCCCGCGGGAGAGGGAGAGCCGAGGGCCGGACGGGCCGGCTGGGCCCGGAGCCGCGACTCCGGCAAGCCTACGTTCGGACCGGAACCTAACGGGATCAGCTGCGGGAAAAGCGTCTTTGCGGGACTCGAACCCGGCCCAAAGCAAGGGCTTCCAGCAGGCCCTCGAGGAGCCGCGAAGGCAGTTCAGTTGTATTGGCCCGAAACCTAGAATTCGGACGGATATTCAGGGTCCGCCCCGGAGGTCCGGAAGG
The DNA here is from genome assembly GCA_004027635.1 of Crocidura indochinensis. Classification (NCBI taxonomy): domain Eukaryota; kingdom Metazoa; phylum Chordata; class Mammalia; order Eulipotyphla; family Soricidae; genus Crocidura; species Crocidura indochinensis. The sequence goes on from PVKC010038972.1 coordinate 4,536, forward strand.
CCTGAGAGACGGAAGAAAAGGACAGAGATGGAACAGGAGGGGAAGGTCCTCCCGAGAGTAAGAGATGCCAAGTGGAAAAGGAGCCCTCAGTGTCTTTGCTATGATTGATCCTCTGGACGGGATCCTAAGCCAAGCCTACTAGGGCCCTAGATAAGGCTGTATGTGAACATAAAGGATAGAATGTATAGAGATATATAGATAATATTATACATTATTAGATAATATACTAATATACCACCAATTAACACATAATATAGAACATGTATAATTTGTGCACCATACAATATGATATATCAACATATATTCATATATTGATATGACACATCAATTAATATATAATATGATTATATATGATCATATATTTAATTTAAAATATCTTGATTGGTATATGCGTTATATAATGCATTATATATTAATTAGCATGTATATTGTGTATATACATATCATATGTACATGTATTATATATGGATATTCTATACATGTATAATATATATATACTATGCATATGTATAATATATAATCTATAGTTTTACCCTCCTTGTTAATATGGAAACTTATTCTCATTTCCTAACTGACCATATTTTAGGCCTAAAAATATACGTGTGCTCTCTGCAGGGAAACAGCAAATGAACTTATATAAGGTTGGTGCATATATGATGGTGTCCACGCTCAGCAAACTAGATACGTCGAGTGTCCCAAAAGTGGTTTTCGATGCCAAAAATGCTGGACTTTCTCTAATGCCAGTTAGAATCTCAGCTCCTCCTCCAGGAGGACGGAAGAACTAAAGCGCAGCGCCACCTCCTACCCTCCCCGGGAGAATCTAGAGCCAGTCCTGGACTGGAAGTCTCTGCGATGAGAATCGGTGCCGAGGGGCGATGGAGGGACCGAGGGGGACCCTCTCGGAGTTGCCTGACCTCGGCTAGGAACCATCACCGGAGCCAGCCCGGCATAAACTAAAACCCCGCTTTCACCGCCAGGTCGACCCCAAGGACAGGCTCCGAGCCTGGTTTCTACGCAGGTTGAAAGAAAGTGCGTGCAAGTTTCAACCTGTGCAAGTTTCAGCGTGGATCCGTTGGGCACTAGCTATTTTCCCCCACTGAAAGTTGTATTTATTTTACATAAAAATCTGAATGAGCAGAACTGCATTTCGCAACACGGACTTAGGCGACATTCGAAGCTCTTTCTGCAGCAAGGTTTCCGTAGTGTAGTGGTTATCACGTTCGCCTAACACGCGAAAGGTCCCCGGTTCGAAACCGGGCGGAAACAACTTTTCCCTGCTGGCCCTAACAAACTAGTCCAGAACCTTAGGGGCACATTTTGTTCGTTCAGCAACAGCTTTTGGGCTAGCTTTCTGCGTGGCAAACCTGTCCGATTTGTGAATATTGAAAATTCAACTCAGTCTTTTACCTATAAAAGGCACAGCTTTGGAGATAAAACGGTAAAAACTGACTCTTGTTCGCCTTCTCAGTGCTCTCTGGCGAGTCTCTTCCCTCCCTATCAGTTTACCTTTTGAGAAGTGGATCATAATGACTCTTTTCCCATGCACTTACGGACAACTCTTTAGACCCAGGAAAATGCAACTATTTTTGAATTACGGGAAATAATTTCAACACAAATAAAAGGGGCGGGGGCTTGAGCCAGTGGGAAGGGCGTCTGCCTTGCATGTAGTTCAATTCTAGGCACCCTAAATATTCCCCCCGACCCCTACCTGGAGAGGTTCCTGAGCTCAGAGCCAGGAGTAAAGTCAGAGCACTGAAGGGTGCAGCCAAAAAAGCAAAACCAAAAATAGAAAGAAGAATCAAAGGAAATTATATGAAGAAATCAAGGAGCCAGTCTCAAAATTTGCCATATGCAGAAACGTACTTTTATTCACAAATATGGGATTGTTACAGAGAACAAATTTATAAAGAAAGCAGTTTGACTGGGGGGGGACGGGGTCGGGGGGAATAGTGGTGAATAGGGTATTGACAAATTTCAAGGAAAATGCTTTTTTTTCCTCTTTTGAGATTGTTGCCAGCGGATATTAGGAAAGAAGCCACTCTAACCTGGTGTACTTTATTGTTTTAAAGAGTGAAGACAGAGATGTGCCCATCCATGGCCTTTTGTATATCACACAGATGAGCTAACATCCTTGTCACTAATTCTGAATTCGCGATGAATCTTCTAATTCTAGTCCAGAATCAGCAGCGTTTCCAGCAAATACGGTCCATCGGCCTCCATCCACGGTAGTGCTTCTCTAAGAGACCCGTTAAAAGTATCCTGAAAACTGGGGCTACCTTTGATTGCTGCAAACACACTCTGGAACCCCAAGAGCTTTGGGGAACGTTAACTGAAATGGGGCGCTCAAAGCTCAGCTCAAAACATCCCTGGGGCGCAAAGTAACGGTTCCCACTCTGGGGGCCAGTAACTACACACCCTAACAAGCAGTACGGAATTAGGACCCGGGAATGGAAGCCACGGTGCCGGGCGGTCTTGCCAGGTCCGCTTGGAACCCAGGTCCAGCATTCATTACCGTAATACTGAGAAGAGGCGGACAATCAGGACCCAGGCCCGCCTGGAATCCCGGGCCAGCGTTTACTACCGTAATACTCTGAGAAGAAGCGGATTTTATGTCTTTGGCTTCTGTCTCCCCGATTACCCGCGCCCTCCGGGAAAGCCTACGGAGACTTTTAACACGACCCGGAAAGCCGGGATCCGGAAGTGACGTTACACGTAGGAAGCGGGGACAGGCGGAGTGCAGCGTGGTGACGTCCCCCCAAGATGGCAGCAAGAGGGTGAGGAAACCTTGCTCCCTTTTTCCGATAGGTGAGTTCTGGCTTCCCCCCCACCCCAGCCCTCTGTCACCGCCAGTGTCCAGGCACCGGGCGTTTTGGCGGGCTGGCCCCGTGCGGTGGCAGCTCGGGTCAGGCTGCAGGTGTCGACTGGCGGGACGTGGAGGCGGCGGCCGTGCTGTTGGCCGTGGCCCCCGGCCCTGCTGTGGGGATACGAGGGAGCGGGATCCGAGCGGCGGAGCGCTGTGAGGCTCGTCCCTCGCGGAAGCCGCCCAAGGGGCGGGGCGGGGCCTGCGCCCGGGGCGTGGTCTAATTGGGGGCGTGGCCTGCAGTGGGAGGCGGAGCCACTTGACAACTCCCGGCCCTGCTTGGTCCCCACCTACCTTTGAGCTCCTGCCTGCCACGTGGGGACGAGCCTGAGCCCCCTTTTCGGTGCCCCTATGGGGGCCGCAGCGATGGCGCAAGTTGTAAGTCTAGGACGGACCGCGGTTCGATCCCCGGCATCCCAGATGGTCCCCCAAGCCTGGAGCACATAGACTGGAGGAACCCCTGAGAGTCACCGGATGTGGCCCAAAAACAAACAAAAAAACCCCTGTGCTTATTTTTTTTTTTTTTTTACCTCCTTCGTCCCCAGGAGTAGTTCTTTCATGGCTTCCTGATTTGTTTTTTTTTTCATTTATTTTACTTTTTGCATCTTTCATTTCTTACTTTGCCACACCTAGCGAGCTCACTCCTGGCCCTGCCCTATTTGGGGAAATAAATCTAAGCCCTGTTTGAAGCGTCCCAGGCACCTTACCTGGGGTACTGGGACTCCAGCCCTACTTTTGTTTTGAAAGCTAGTGGAAGTGACATTTGTATTCCAGGTCCAGATACATGGAGTAAAGGGAGGCGTTTGTTAACCATAGCTATTTAGACTTTTCTTTGGAGATGCGAGAGTTTACGTTTTGTGTTTTTTATTTCCCCCTTCCCAATTCTCCAATGCTTGGTTAGACATCTGATTTAAAAGCTTTAGGATGCTGATTTAGATGTTTTTTTTTTTGTTTGTTTGTTTTTGTCTTTTAGAACAAGAGTGACCTTCCATTCTGATCTCAAAATGCAGTATTCCCACCACTGTGAACACCTTTTAGAGAGACTGAACAAACAGCGAGAAGCAGGTTTTCTTTGCGACTGCACCATTGTGATTGGGGAATTCCAGTTTAAAGCTCATAGGAACGTGCTTGCCTCCTTTAGTGAGTATTTTGGTGCGATCTACAGAAGCACTTCCGAGAACAATGTCTTTCTTGATCAGAGTCAAGTGAAGGCTGATGGATTTCAGAAGCTGTTGGAGTTTATCTATACGGGAACATTAAATCTTGACAGGTAATGTACATATTCTCACTTTGAAAAGCTAGTTCAGTAGTCTAGAGTTAAAGATTTCTTTTCTTTTTTTTTTTTTTTTTTTTTTTTTTTTTTTTTTTTTTGTCCTTCAATGCAAATATTCAGGTTTCTGCACGGTGATTTGTTGTGCTATTTTTTTTTTCTTTTTTTTAAGTTTTTGTTTTTGGGGACTTATACCTAGCTTTGCTCTGGGCTTACTTTTGGCTCTACTCAGGCCATATTTGGTACCCTGGATCAAAGAGGTTGTTGGTTATATGCAAGGCAAGTATAAGTACAACCCTTTGTACTATTATCTCTCCTGCCTGCGCAATTACTTTGTTTTCTTTGGAATTCGGAAAAGACTTTAAAGAAAGGGAAAGGATGTCAGGAAAGCACTTATGGAAGAGGTCTCCTAAAGAAGTATTCTCCCCCCACTCCCACAGTTCTGTTTCAAATCTAGAGGACAGTATCACAAATTTGTTTCCTTCCTTCCTTCCTTCCTTCCTTCCTTCCTTCCTTCCTTCCTTCCTTCCTTCCTTCCTTCCTTCCTTCCTATCTTCCTCCCTATCTTCCTCCCTTCCTCTTCCTTCCTCACTCCCTCCCTTTCTTCCTTCCTCCTTTCTTCCTTCCTCCTTTTTTCCCTCCCTCCTTTCCTCCCTTCCCTCCCTTCATTCCTTCCTCCCGTCCTCCATTCCTTCCTGCCTTCTTTCCTTCCTTCCTTTCCTCTTTCCCTTCTTCCTTTCCCTTTCCCCCCTCCCCATATTCTGCATTGATCAGGCCTAATCTTGGCTCTGGGCTCAGGGATCATTAATTGTAGTGTTCTTGTGAGTCTTGGGGTGTCAGTGGTCAAAACTAGGTTAGCCACCTTCCTGGCAGGCACCATGCCTGCTGTATTCTCTCTAGCCCAGCTAGTTTGGGGGCCAAACCTGGTGGCACTTGGGTTACTGCTGGCTCTGAGTTCAGAAGTTACTCCTGGCAGGATCAGGGGACCATATGGGATGTTAGGAATTGAATCCTGGTCAGCTATATGCAAGGCAAACACCCTGCCTGCTGTGCTATATTGCTCTGGCCCTCAGACTATTTTTTAACCACAGAAAACAAAGGTAAATATGACTCAAAACTTATTTTTTACTCTTTCTGTATACCTGCTTTTTAGTAGGTAATGCCCCCATTTCCAGTCACAAGTAGCAATATATGACACCTCTTTCTGATCTTTATTCAGGGAAATAATTTCATTGGAGTGTAAATGACTTCATTTGTTTATTAAAGAAAAGAGCTGGGGCCAGAGACGGTGAGAAAGTATTGGAGGCAAAATATGTGCCTTGCACACAGTGAACCCAATTCAATCCCTGGCATCACATATGCTCGTTCCCTGGAGCACAGAACCAGAAGTGAGTCCTGATCACTGCTAGGGTGAGGCCCCAAAACTATAAGGAGGAAAGGAACTAGTGTTAGATTAGTCTAAAAGGTAAATTATTTAACTCCTTGCTAAGTCCGTACAACTGATGGCTCATTCTTGCATAGGCTAAATTAACATAATCAGCCACATGGTGTACTTGTATCAAATTTGCCTATGACTCCTTTACAAGTGATTCTGATTTAAAATTTCAGAATATATAATGTAAGATAACCCAAATCAGTGAATTTAGGTTGGATTATTTGTTGATTTTCCTTTTTTTTCCTGGCCACACCCAGTGACGCTCAGGGGTTACTCTTGGCTATGCACTCAGAAATCGCTCCTGGTTTGGGGGACCATATGGAATGCCAGGGTATGGAACCATGGTCCGTCCTAGGCTAGCACGCACAAGGCAGACATCTTACTGCTTGCACCACCACTCTGGCCCCGTGATTTTCCTTTTTATTTTTGGAAAATTTTGAATTGATTTGAACACCGAAAAGTATCTTTCTTTTGCATGAGCCTCTCATGCAAAAGAACTGTTGTGGAAAAGGGCAGTATTTATCTTTCTTAGGATGTTGGAACCGGCAAGTCACTAATAGAGGATATTTACGCCAAAAATGGAAAATCCATAAAATTTTGTGATTAAGAAAGCAGGCAGAAAGGTTGATGCATATTTACCAAATTACCTTTGGTAATTTAGTATCTCTGAACTTGGACAAATTCCTTCATTTAATGGTATTTTCATCTTTAAATGAAATGGGGACCATTTCATAGGCATGTTTTTAAGATTAAATGAATTCTGTAAATCATTTAGCTATATACCTGAAAATATGCAATGACTTTTAGTAATTGTTCAAAACTTGGGAAGCACTTCCAGTGTATGTTTATAATCAAAAATCCTATTGTTGACACATGCTCATTGGTTGATTGAGATAATTTGTACAAATTATTTTTGGTACTCAATAGTGTGTGACTAATTCTAGTTTGTATTAAAGGATATTTGACTTTATTCTGTGGCTTATATGAAACATTAAGCACAATTATAATTAAGTTATAGCATAAATTTAGTATTATTTAAGTGATTTCAGTTACATGATTGACTAAATTATTAATTTATACATAATAAAATGCTTAAGAAATTTTTTTTTCTTTTAAAGCCAGTCAAATTGAGCAGTGGGGGGTTATATATCAACTTTTGTGATACTAACGTTAATAAGTTCTGATAAACCATGCCATTGGATCAGCCAATAAATTGTTTTTAAAGAGTGATTATGCTATGTTACAGCTTAAAACATTTTGTACAAAAGACAGGATTGTTAATTTGGGGCATTTGTGTTTTTATTTTTACAAATAAGAATGAACTTAATTACAAAGATCATATCTTATATGTTTCAAAATTATAGCCAAAAACCATAAAGTACCTTTACATTTTCTTTTGGAACAGGCACACCCAGCAGTGCACAGTGTTTACTCCTGGCTTTATGCTCAGGGATACCTCCTGATGGGCTCAGAGAGTTTTATGGGGTGCCATGGATTGAATCTGGGTCTAGCTTATGCAAGACTGGTGCCTTACTCCTAGTACTGCCTCTCCCTATTAATGGTTTCTTTATCTTGGGGGAAGCCCAGTTGGAAGCTTATTGGAACACAAATGTACTGTGTTCCAAAAGTTTATATATAATATGTTGAGTTTATATATAATATGTTGAGTTGGAGTTGTCTGGAGAATAAAATGTTTCCTTAACTGGTGGTTAGGTTTTCCAACTAGCCTGTAAATCTTAATACATAATGAACGGAAACAGTATATGCTCAATAAGAAAACAATTGTAAAGCCACTGTAAAGGCTAACCATACTATAGTGACACTTTAAGGCAAAAAAAAAAAAAAAAAAAAAAGCATCCAAGTAGCACTTAAGGTTACTTAAGTTTAATTCAATGGTGATAAGGTGGTAAAAATTTGTAGATTTTTGGAATGTAGTATATCTTGAAAGAGAGTCTAGTTGTTAGTTTCATTTCAAATCTTTTTTGAAGATTTTTTTTTTGTGTGGTTTTTGGGTCACACCCGGCAGTGCTCAGGGGTTACTCCTGGCTCCATGCTCAGAAATTGCTCCTGGCAGGCACGGGGGACCATATGGGGCACCGGGATTCGAACCTTTTGCATGGAAGGCAAATGCCTTACCTGCATGCTATCTCCTAGGCCCCTCATTTCAAATCTTAATTTGTAAAAAAAAAAAATAGGCATATTAACAGTACAGAAGACTGTTAACTATGATTAAAACTGTTGCCGAAGTGATAGCACAGCAGCAGGGCATTTGCCTTGCATGCAGCCAACCCATGACAGAGCTTGGTTGATCCCGGGCATTCCATATGGTCCCCCGAGTCTGCCAGGAGTGATTTCTGAGTGCTGAGCCAGGGGTAATCCTTGAGCACCGCCCTGTATGGCCCCAAACCAAAACAAAAAACAACTGTGATTAAAATCTTGTCTTTTTTTGTGCTAATGAATATAATGAAAAAGCAAAAGGAAAAAGATTTTTTTTTTTTTTTTTTTTGGTTTTTGGGCCATACCCGGCGGTGCTCAGGGGTTACTCCTGGCTGTCTGC
>PVKC010038973.1:0-12645 GCA_004027635.1 Crocidura indochinensis
CTAATATCTTCTCTTTACAGAGAAGAGAGGGGGCACTGGGAGATTTCCCAGCTAGTCAGTGGTAGAGGCTGGGCTCATGCACTAGTGTGGGTGACTGTCCAGTAGGGTTTCTCCCACGTGCTCCTGAGATGTGAAGAGGTTTCACTGAGCAAATCTGCCTAACAGAGGACACAGTTCAAGATCCTGGTGAAGCTAGAGAAAGATAGGGACAGGGAACAGGGACAGCAGGAAGTGCAGGTGGTATCTCCCCATGGTCAAGTTTAGGCCCTTTCCTCTCCTAGGGTGGGGTGCCCCTCACAATTTCATCTGGTCCAGGCTCTGGATCCCTAAGGTACTTGGGGAAGTGGTAGAAGGAATCACAAGCTTCTGGAGGAGACAGGGAAAAGGCAGCCAGTTTTCTTGCCTACAGGAGTTGTCTCAGATGCAGACTCACATCAGTGACACCAATGTCATTCTATCCATGGACAATAACCGATTCCTGGACCTAGACAGCATCATTGAGGCTGTGAGGAACCAGTATGAGATAATTGCACAGAAGAGCAAGGATGAAGCTGAGGCCCTATACCAGACCAAGGTGAGTACCACCACCCCTCCCAATCAGTGCTCCCCAAACCAAACTTACCTCACAACCAAGCAGAATCTTCCTCTTATTCTGAAATAAAATATGTTTATTATAGAAAGATTTTGATGAAGATCTCTTAGATCCCACTATCTTGATTAACAACAGGCTAGAGATTTATAAATTCTTTGTAGTGAACATTTATTGAAATGTTTATGCTTTATACCATGCTTATAAATAGAAGATTTTGTTCCATTCATTTAATATTAGTTACATATTGCATTATATTTGGACATAGTATTTGTATAATATTTAGCTTGTATATATTAGTTCATTTGCTCCATGATAACAGTGCAGTGAGGCAGCACTAACTAGTCCCAGAAAAACAGAATGTCAGTTGCAGTCTTTCCTATAATTTTGTGGCTGGTAAGTGTTGAAGGCAGAACTTAAGCCCAGGGGTGCTATTTACAGACATATTCTCAACCACGATCATGCTTTTGTTCCTTAAATATTTTAAAAAATAGTTTTGTGTTGTTGTCTCTTGCATATCACTCATGAATGCCTTTTTATGATGACAGTAAATATTCTACGCCATTTTGCACAGTCGCACATATTTATGAGTAAAAATACTCATAAGAATATTCATCAGACAAACATTCCTTCAGTTAAGCAGTTAGTTATATTTTTGGTTACTCTAACCTAAGTTGACCAGAATCTCTTCAGAGGGTGAAGACTACAGTTGAAGGGGCAAAGGTCAGTCACTAAATCTGCATTTCTGGCACTTGCATTTCTGGCTATTTCTAGCCAACTTCTTTCCCTGGTCTCTGTACATAGGTGTTCTGAGTGGCATGGATCTCAGCAGCAGACCCAAGAGGTCATATAACAGAGAGCTTAGAAAGCAAGATTCCCATAACCCTCCTTGCAGGATCATAGCCTTTGAGATCCAAATTATGGGGCCATGTGGACTCATTCCAGGGCTAGGGGAAATGGTAATAAATTTGGGGCAAGCTAAAGGCCTCTGGGAAATGGAGTCTGAAAAAGCTTTGCAACATACTGAAAAATGGTAGAAAAAGTGAGTTAGTCACTTATAAACTTAGTGAGGTTTAATAAGGGCTGATGTGGGGGTGTATTTGTGGGAAAAGGGAGCCATGAATTAGGTTTGTCTGTGATGTGGGTATGAATCAGGGAATGGTAGTGGTGATGGTGGCGGTGGTATGTGTGTGCGTGTGTGCATGTGTGCTTGTGTATGTGCATGCGTGTGTGTGTGTGTGCGCGCACGCATGCGCACGTGTGTGTGTGTGTGTGTGTGTGTGTGTGTGTGTGTGTGTGTGTGTGTGTGTGTGTGTAAAACTAAGGGGACTCTGTGAAATTTCTTAGGCAGAGCATCTTTAAGTAGAGTCTGGGAAGGCAGGCCCCTGATCTGCAGGGATGTCTGGTGACCATTGGCTGACTGTGGTGCCATCTTTGACCCTCAGTACCAGGAACTCCAGATCACAGCAGGGAGACATGGAGATGAACTGAAGAACAGCAAGATGGAGATCTCAGAGCTTAACCGCACCATCCAGAGGCTGCAGGCAGAGATTGGCAACGTCAAGAAGCAGGTGGGATGGGAGCTCAGGGTGGATTGCCCACACTCACCACTCCCACAGTGTCCACCTCTTGCCACTCACCTTCATGGCGATTCTTCTCCTTATTGGGTCCTGCAAGCAGATCGAACAGATGCACGCTAACATCTCGGACGCAGAGGAGAGAGGAGAGCGGGCCCTCCAGGATGCCAAAGAGAAGCTGCAGGAGATGGAGGAAGCATTGCAGCAGACCAAGGAGGAGCTGGCTAGGCTGTTGCGTGACTACCAGGCACTGTTGGGAGCCAAGCTTTCCCTAGATGTGGAGATCGCAACCTATCGCAAGCTGCTGGAAGGAGAGGAGAGCCGGTGGGTCATAACCCAAGGCTAGTGTGCTGTAGCACTTATTTTGGGGAGATTAGTAACTCAGGATAAGTAGAAATATTAAAGTTAGGAGCAAGGCTGTGGGTTGGCTGTTAGCTTGACTCCCCTGCCTGCAAACTCAATATTCTGACACCTCAACCTCAACAGTCATGCACCAGAGGGTGATCCCCTAATGACAAAGAACTTCCAGAAATGCCTCAAGTCCCCTCTCACCCTACCCAGTTTCCCTGCCTAGGTACATATTTTTCCAAGGTTGGGGATAGTTCTTACATTCATTGCTTGCTGCTTTGGGGTCTGACTGATGTGTCTGCTTGTTCTGCAGGATGTCGGGTGAGCTGCAGAACCAAGTCAGCATCTGTAAGTAAAAGTGCCCATAGCCTGCTGGAGGCTGGAGGTGCTGGGCAGGAGGGATGGCAGTTCGGTAGTTTAACTTCCAGCCCCAGCAATAACAACTGATAACAATAATAATAATAACATAAGCAAACATGGCTACCAAGCCTGAGGAAATCAGCTGAAATAAGTTTAGGTGGTTTAAATGATCCTTTCATCATAATTTTTTATGATATTTAATAATCAGCAGTGGCTCAGAAGTCTTTGAGGATTACAAATAAGGAAAAGGTACTCCCCCTTTCAGCATGATTGCTTTGAAACTGCAATACTTCCTTTCAGTGCATTTTTTTAAATTTTTTCTTTATAACATATATCTATCTAAATCTATCTATCCATCTATCTATCTATCTATCTATCTATCTATCTATCTATCTATCTATCTATCTATCTATCTATCTATCTATATATCTATCATCATCTGTCTGTATGTCTGTCTGTCTCTTTAAGCACCATGATTACAAGCATGTTTGTAGTTGGGTTTCAGTCATCAACAGAATAACTCCCCTTCACCAGTGCAATATTCCCACCACCAATTTCTGCAAGTTAGAAGCAGCTGGTGTGGTGTTTTCTGATGTATAGGAGGAGGTGGGTGTGGGCAGGCCCTCCTGTCCAGACCTCATGGGGCTCGCTCTCTCCTCCAGCTGTGCAGAGCAGTCAGGTGACTGTCAGTGGCTCTGGCTCAGGAGGTGGTGGCCGAGGCTCCGGCGGATACAGCAGCGGCGGGTACAGCAGCGGCGGTGGATACAGTGGAGGTGGCGGTGGCTCCCGTGGAAACAGGGGCAGCAGCGGGGGCGGTTATGGAGGTGGATCCCGGGGGAGCGGTGCAGGTGGCTACGGGAGCAGCAGCTACGGCTCCAGCAGCAAGAGCAGCGGGAAGTACGGGAGCGGGAACAGGGGCAGCTCCTCTCGCGTACAGATCATCCAAACTTCCACCAACACCTCGCACAAGCACATCCTGGAGTAGAGGCGTCTTACACCCCCAAGTCCGCTGCCCTGGCCTCCTGTAACCCTCCAGACCTCCCTCCCACCCGTCCCCACTGACTTTTTCCTGATGGGTCTCAGCAGTTTTGCAGTATATTCCCCTGGAGGTGGGGCGCAGGTGGATACCCCCAAATAGCTGCTCCATCTTTGGAGCCTGTTGTGCAGTTAAAGAGGGGCATCTTGGTCATTTTGTTCAGCTCTTGGGGTGAGGCAGATGCTGTCCCCGACCATCCAGGGGATCTCTCAAGGACCATTTCTGTCGTGTTGGCCTATCAGTCTCATGGGGACAGAATGAAATAGGGCTTTGACAGTGTTACACACCGATACTTCACATTGGTCCTTGTTCTGAGTCCCTGTGTCTGGGGCTACTTGCCCCAGGTGGGTTCTCAGAGGAGGTGTGTCCTCCTCAAAGGAGGACATGTGGCCTTGCCTGCTGCCCTCAAGTTGTTCTTCCTGCTCCCCACCCCCAATTCTGCTCTCTCAGGGTCTTCAGGAGATGGGCACATTCCTCCTAGTTCTTCTCTGCCCAGGAGCCTGGAGGAGACCAAGGCACCAACTTGGAGCTCGAGAGTCTTCCCTCCTGAACATGCTAGGAAGCTGCCCCATCTGGCAACATAGCTCTCAGGCTCTTCCAGACCTCAGAGTCCCCCTGCTTATTGTTCTCTGTGACCAAGAACCTCCTGAGAACTGGACTTTTCCTGCTAGACCTAACTTCAGGCAGGAGCTCTGAGCTAACAACAGGCGGGGCAGAGGGAAAGCATAATGGTTTCAAAGCCTGAAGCTTCTTGCATGTACCAGGTAGCTGAGTTCTAGCCAAGCTCTATGTTCTCCCTCCTGAGGGATATCAGGTGGGCTCAGGTGCTGTCCCCTGAGAAGTGCTGTGACCTTATCATTTTCTGGTTGAAGGTTGTACCTTGAAGGACTTAATGTTTCTGGTGTTCTTCCAATAAATTTTTTCTGATCTCAAATTGTCAGGTGGTGAATTATTTCTTCAGACCTCTGAAATTATTCATGTGTAGGGAGTCTGGTTTCTTTTTTGTTTGTTTGTTTGTTTTTGTTTTTTGGGTCACACCCGGCAGTGCTCAGGGGTCACTCCTGGCTCCATGCTCAGAAATTGCTCCTGGCAGGCACGGGGGACCATATGGGGCACCGGGATTCGAACCGATGACCTTTTGCATGAAAGGCAAACGCCTTACCTCCATGCTATCTCCCGGGCCCTGGTTTCTTATTTTTAGTACCATTTTTTTGCATGAGTAATAATTATCTTAGAACACCTAATAGGCACAATCTTACTAAGCCTCACAGAAGTTGATTTCTCAAATGTAGCTATACCCATTGGACAAGCACTGTCCAATTCAGCTATGTGACTGGCCACAACCTGGGCATAGGGGTGAAAGAGCACAAAGTGGAGCAATCATGTTTCTCAAAGTTCAGCATTCCTCATCAAACCTGTGACAGGTTATGGGGATGGGGATGTTTCAGAGAGAGGAGAATCAGAACATGCTTATGCAGCATGCTAAGCCTGAAGCTTAGCTGGGTACACAGGCTGCCCACTGGAAAGGAGTGGGGTAAGAGAGGTTGCAGCAGGTGTGCTGTGGGGAAGGGGAGTTGGTTCCAAACAGAAGATCTGAAGCATGGAACAGGGCTAGGGAACAGTGGGTGCTGGCATGACCTGGAGCTGGTCTGATCAAGTCTCCAGAGAGGGTTGAGTGTGTGTGAGGTAGGCATGGGTGGGACAGGCCCCTGGAAGGAACAGATGCAGAAGGTAAAGGACAGAGCAAATAAAGCGAGCTTCTGTGAAAGTTCTTAACTATGGAAGGGAGTCAACGAAAGGCATGACCTACTTTCTTATCCTGTGAAGGAACCCAGATGGAATTTGGATATGGGATTCATTCAACCTTGATGGCATCTGGGGCTGATAAAACACTGTGTTCCCAGGCACACCCTGTACTCTCTGAGTGGCTCTTCATCTGTCCTGGCAGCTATTTGTGAATGGGGTAGGGCAGGGGGTTGGGCAAGGGAAAGAGGGGCAGAGTGAATCCCTAATGGAGAGGGGACACAGACAGAATCTAGGATCTCTCTTTGAAACTCAAGCCCCAAAGCATGAGACTGAGACCTGGGAGACGGGGGCAGAGGGCAGAAGAGTTAGATATGATTTTGATTGTTCAGCTGACAGACACACCTGAGCAATTGCATTTTTACCAAGCTCAGGCCTGGGAACCAGGAAGAGAGCTCTCTTCCTGGCACTTGAGTGTTTGGATGGCTCTGAGGATCCTACCAGCAGGAACATATTTGGGGTCAGTGTCCCCCAGGGGTGGGGGAAAAAGGACACTAGAAGGCTATAGGAGACCTTTCTTTGGGGGAAGTGTGATGTAGCTACAGAAACTGGAAAGATTCCCAGCAGATGACCCAGAAGAGTAGGTGTAGACTCAGCTCATTGGTCTCAAGAGAAGCAACATCTTTTGATGGCTTCCGATACAGAGAAACCACTCAGGACACTAACAAATCTCACACTAAGACTGGCTAAACACTTGGCAGGAGGCTGAGATGGGAGAGATTAAGGTCAAGAGATATGCCTATGGCAGCTGCCCCAAGAGTTCATGTGATGGCACCTAAGAAAAGAGGAATCCAAGTCACTGTTTCCTGTTTGGGAACATTCAGGCTGGGTGCCAGGCTAGGATCCAGTTAGGGAGAGGCCATGGGTCCCAGCCAGGGCTGTAAAATATATGCAAGTTTTCTGACAACAGCAGACTGCAGACAGGGCATGATCGTCCCTGAGAACTTGCATAGATGTCTGGTGCTTGTGGAGAATCTAAGCTAACTCTGGGGAAAACCTCAGGCCAGAATCCAAGATTTCTGGTCACCTGTTCCTTAGCAGGCAGGAATCAGGTTTATTCACAGAAAATGTGAATTGCAATTTCTATTCGGCAGCCTTGATCATCTCAGACTGGGGAACAGATGAAGGAAAGGGAAGGTCTTCATCTAAGGAATATTGGAGTAGGAATTCTGCAAAAGAGGTACATGAAAAAATGAAAGCCAAAGAGGAATGAGTTAGTCCAGGAGGAGGTTAGAGTACAGGAGAAAATTCTCTGTCATACTCTGGTCTGTGCAATGGAGATTAGAGAAAGATGGGAAGGCTTCTTGAGGCAAACAGCCCTTCTGTTAGACAGTGGCACCATCCTTCCAAGAACTAAAGCTTATCCCTGAAGAAAATACAAAGCAATTCTATAGCACTGACCAAGTCCCTGTTTTCTATTTGTCTTGATAGAACAAGTCAGGGGGAGGCTGTGGGTCCATGCAATAAGATACTCCCACATACATGATCGCACGTTGGACCCTGTAGATGCTGGGAGACCACATGTGGGGTCTCCATGGTCCTTGTTTGCAGCAGGGATGACACCCCCTGCTGACAAGTAGTCTATTCTCACAAGGCAAATACTCAGAGGAAAAGCAAGCAGGCCAGTCCACTAATCAGTAAGGTAGCATGGAGAGGGCACTCAGGGCTGCATCTCCCAGGAAATGTGCCAGCTGCTCCTCCCTCTGAAAGGCACTGGTAGGGCGGGCTCTGGGAATCTAAATTTAATTCCACTAGTGCCTCATTTACATAGATTTTAATCTTTGGACGAGTGAATTAGATGAGCCATCATTGGCTTACTACAGTTCCCAATCCATCTGACCTTGGACCTGGGGTTCGCTCCCGGTCTGGGAAAGTTCTCCATGCAGGGAAGTTTCTTTCAGGAGTCACCTTCAATTGCCAGCCCAGTGAGCCAGGTTATGTCTTCAAATGATGAGCCTTGCCCCTCCTCCAACTCAGTGGAACCTCCATTATTTTGCCAGATGATAAAGGCAGCCCTGATGCTATTTCGGATCAGTCCCAGACGCAATATCCTTCAGACACTGACACCAGTGCTCTCTTGAGATCTGAGCTGAGGAATTTCTATTGGAGCAAGGAGATTGTTTCTGAACATCCCAGTTCTGGGCCTTATGCATTTCTGTTCATTCCCAGTTTTCTGTTCCACTTCCAGGTCTTTCCCAGGGTACTTCGCTCTGGAACTCTCCCCCTCTCTCAGAGCCTACATTTAGCAATGAGAGTAATTCCAAATCTGGCTTCATTTCCTCTGATTCAAGAGCTTCCCTAATCTTAGTGTTACAGATTTAAGGGCCCTCCAAAGCTTTTTCCAAGGAGGTGACAGAATTTTAAGAATATAAGCTGCCCCTTCTGGAGCTTTTTTATTATTTCTAAATTTCTTCCTGAGGGCTGGATATAGCTCAGTGGTAGAGTATTTGCCTTGGATGCATGAACCTCCAGAGCCTATCCTTGGCACCACCAAAAAGAAAAGAGAAAAAGAAAAAGAAAAAAGAAAAGAAAAAAACCCACCAAACAAATGCCAGGTTCTTCCAAAGGCCTGAGTGAGAGAATACCTCCTATTTCCTATGTATCATCTACACTTCTATTGTCCAGTGAGGTAGATATATGTCTTAATTTACAGATGAGGATGTTTAGGCTCAGAGAGTATAATAACTTAAAGTTACACAGCCTAAAATGTGCCTTCGTAATCCGGTCTGGCTGCCTCCCTGCCTCCAAGGAAGCTGACCTGCAACTACATTCTCACTCTCTGTGGCTCCCTCTGTTCCCAAAACCACTCAGAGCAGCTCTGTGCTCTCTTCCTTGCTGTGTCCTGAACAGGAAGCCCCTAGATGCCCCACAACCTCCTGCATAAGAAGCTTTGGCCCCTCCTCTGCTGGGGGCCAGTTTACAACATCTCACCCCGCCTCCCCATTGTCTGACTTCCCTTTCACCCCTCCCAGGCTTTAGCTTCTCCCACTCCCCTGAAGTTTCTTCTTCCACTTGCCTCAGGGCTTGGTGGCTTGTCATTGCATGTCTTTCTCCACGTTTTTTTTTTTTTTTTCTAGTCCCATCCCTGAAAAACTCTCAAAACATCACCACACCTGTCCCTGCCCTCCCTGCAACACCAACACTCATTTCTCAAGATTAGATTGGGGGAGTCCTGTATCCTCAGGAATGGGGTATCCTGGAGCTTTGTTATCCAATTTCCATAGGAATACCCTCCCTGGAACTGGACTCTGTGGGAGGCTAGGGGTCATGGGGTGGTGGGAAGGCACCGAAAGACAGGAAGATTTAGTCTTGCATTCAAAAGGCTTATGGTGTAATTGAAGGGCCAGAAAATATATTCTTTGCCCACAAACCACTCCATAAAAATGAGTCAATCAATCATATGCAATCAAATCTGTCAATTGCTGGGCTAAGTAAAAGAAACCAATGGAGCTGCTGAGTAATGTTAAACAAGAAACACTCGATGGAGGAGTATTCCTTACCTGGCAGAGCAGAAGTGATAGAGGCTTTTGCTTCAAGGCAAAACCCAAGAATTGAGAGCTGGATTATGGAAGGAGTTTCATTTAGTTTCTGAGACAACCAGAAGCGCTTACAGAAGAGAGGAGTGGAAGGATCTGGGAAGCTGAGGAGAAAGGCAGGTGAAGGGAAGAGGAGAGTCTGGACAAAATATGTGGGTGGAAGTATCCAGGTTGCTGAGGTTGAACACTTATTTTAGAGGTTCTAGCAGCTACTCATATACCCTCGACCGAAGAACGGTCTGTTTTTATTCAGGGAAGGTTGTCCTCTTCTACCGAGTGCGCAGCTTTGGGAGGGATGCACATGGAGCAGTAAGGGAGGAAGGGGACACCTGCTTAGCCAGCCAGATCAGCTGAATCAACCCTGGCAATCAAAGGGGTGACAGATGTCGAAGCCAGATCGCCCAGGTTGTTGAGGTTGAGCAGGAAAGCAGTGGGTGGTGGAGTAGGGGGACCAAAGTTGAAGGTGGGCTTGTTCTTGGATTTTGACAAGCTGGACTTGTCAAGCATCAGTTGGAAAATCTGGGCATATATTTAGCCTTGATGAACCCAAGTTGCCTTTTTAAATGGTTTTGGGTTGGGTATTTTTTTTTTTTTGATGCTTAAATGAGATGGACAAAGTCAGTGCCCTAGAATTTAAAGATTTTTTTCCATTCCATGGAGTTATTATTTTAGAACTGCAGAGCACACTAATGATCTAATGATCAGGGTGCAACTTGCATGCTCACTTATTTTCTCACTGCATGCCCCATACCACCTTTACCCTGTCCTAGGGTTATTAAGATCAATGGGCTTTTGGGTTAGCTGACTGCCTGGTGCTTCCCAGTCTCATTAGGTCACCCCAGAACAAGATGGAAGCCTGAATCAGACTTTAAGAAATTGACTATATTATTTCAATGGTTTTGACTACTCAGGGCCTGCATTTATGACTTCTTTGGCAGGCATGCTGAAAATTGTGTGGTGTTTTCAGTTGAGTGACCAGCAACTGGGAATAATCTATAATTCTCTTCCAACTCATCAACCTTCTTCAATTTAGAAGGAAGAACACTGACACTGAAACTCAAGATCCTTCCTGAATGGAGTTTCTAAATAAGTCACTCAGTCTCTAGAGACCAAATCTCTGTTTTCTGCTCCATAAAATAAATTGAAGCCAATTCTACAGCCCTGTTTCAGGGTTAGAGTTCTGGGCATTCTAGGTGAGATGGCCCAGAACTTGGGCTTTCCTGCTCTTTCTGCTTCTGGCATCTTTTTCTCCTCATGGGAAGAAGCTCTGAAAACTTCCCATTGATTGTTCAATCAGTCCTGGCTCAATTTCTCTCTGTCAGCTTCTTTACTGGGAGATGGAGGCAGGAATCATTGCAAAAATTTGATGTGGACTGGTGGGGTGAGAGAATGGTGCATGCATGCACACATACGCACCCTCCAAAATGCTAGAAGGAATCAATTGCACAGAGTGATAGATTTCATGAGGGAGTATGCTGAACTAATGCTATTTTGATTGCCTGTCAGAGATGATTAGGCAACCATCATTAGCACTCAGACCATCCCAGATCCCTTGTTCCTAGTCAAGAATAATATCTAGATTAGTCATTCCTCAAGAGATAGCTAGTTTGACAGCCCAAGGATGTGAGTCTGGGGACAAGGTCCTCATGAGAGTGCCATGGAGGTGGGGTGAGGATGAGGGGAGTAGTGGAGAGGTGGGGGATCTCCTTTATGGAGGAGGGTGTAGGCAAGAAACTAGAGGATGAAAAAGTGAGGACAGGGTGGTGAGGAGAAGTTGGCCAACAATTACCTTTTTCAGAATTCCAGGGAGGTTGGCTGATGGTCTTCCCAGTCTTCCCTTCAACCAAAAATCTTGTCTTCCTTAGCAAAGACTTCCTAATGGAAGTATAGGTACCCATTTGAAGTTGTCCGGAACCATGATTTGAAAATGCTTTCTCCTTACTGAATCTTCAGGCCTGTATTGCCATGAGATGTGACACAGTCTGCCATGCTTTGAGAAGGCTCAGATTGGAAATCTGCTCAAGTGTTTCTTGACCTCAATTTCACTGCTTTTTATTAAAGTTGATCAAGAGCAGCTCTCCAGAAAGTCCCCTGGGTTTCTTGGTTCACTACAGTATTCCGGGTACCCTTACACGGTGCTCTGAGCTTTCAGTCTCCCCTTCTCAGTGGAAACAGAACAAACCTTTCCTCAGCATTTGAGTGTATGTGGGGCCAAAGACCCAAAGGGATGATCAGCTTCCTCCTGCACAAACGGCTTCTTGTGCTTTGGCTTGCATGTAATGGGTGACACATTCCAAATTTAGCTGCTGAACAGGTAGGGCCCTTCATACATGAAATCTGGGACACACTATCTCAGCATCCTTGATTCAAATCCCAAATTCCCACCGGTGTGAATATGCAAAGACTATTTAATCTCTGTGCCTCTGCTTCCTCATTTTACAGACAAGCAGAACTCAGGCCTGACACTCAAAATGGCAAACATTAAGGATGAATACATAGAAAACAAGTGCCTGGCATATGGTTAGCTTTTGATATGTATTAGTTGGAGTTGATAGTACTACTATTAACCAAAATCAATGGTCATATGTCTGATCAGGCTTTCAGACCACACCACTATTTTAAATACCTTTTAAATAAATCTATACATTTCTATCCATGAAGTCTATCTAGCATGAGGCTTGAACTAACCTGTCAAGCCTCTCTCCTCCCTTTGTTGGACTATATTTGTGAACTCGTTTCTATCTGCTCATCTCCTTGCTCCTCCTGTTTGCAGCTGTCTGCTGGGGCTACTGTTTCTGTCTTCGGCCCTGGCAATTTTTTGAGCAAAAATGAATGAGTGAAAACTTAGAAAAACTACCATCTTTCTCTTCAGGTCCTTCCAGAGTACATGTCTATTCATTCAGCTTGATAATAGTTTCTCATTTAATATCTATGTATCGATAGATATATTATGATATATTATGAAAGTTTGCACTTCATAAGAAATATCTGCTTCTTAAAGCCCTGATCTGTGGCAGGGTCACACTCTGGTGTTCTGGGGATATTGAAGTGAGATCTCAGAAGTGAGATAGAGAGTTCCTTCTGAGATTAGAGAGTGGGCAGCTGCCCTAGCAAAATCTGAGGGGAGAGTGTACCTCAGTGCTGAAAGGGCAAGTCAGAAGGGAACATACTGAGCTTTGTGAAAGAAGGTGATGAAATCTTACCAAGAAGCACTAGGTGGCAGATGTGGGGTCTTATTTTCCCAAAGTTGCAAGTACTTCAGAGAGATCTTGACTGATAAAATGATTACCACACCAGTGATCTTGCATGCGCTGCATTTTTGAAAGCCATCCTGGGAGCTAGGTGTGTAGTGTTTATCCATATTGTTGAGGCTCGTAAAAATCTTGTATGGCTGCA
>PVKC010038974.1:0-12628 GCA_004027635.1 Crocidura indochinensis
AAGCGACTGTAGGAACATACAGGGATCCTTCCTCCTGCTCCCCAGCCTCGGCACCCAGCTCCCTGGAAGCCCTCCCACTCCCATTCTGTGTGTTCCCCCAGATCTCAGACAGCCAGTGTTGAAATGTGGTTTGCTGCTGTGTCTCTCCCAGATCCTATCTCAATCCCAGTCTCAAACTGAGAAACCAAGTGAGGCAATGGAAAGGTCATGTGGCTGCTGTGGGCCCCAGGGGAATCGTAGCTCACTGATGTTCTGGGGCTGCAGCCTCAGCCACTGACACGTGACCCTGTTTCCTACTAGGTGCCTGTGCAACCCGGCTACACCTCTTCCTGCACATGCCACCCCCAGGTCCTGCTGTCTTAGAAACAGTGAGTTTAGGTGCAGGAAGTGAGTCCAGGGTGGCAGGACACCTGCACATACTTCCCCGTGGGCCTACTTCTGGGCACACATTTTGCTTCTGATTCTTCTCACAAGTTGGTGGCAAGTTCTCCCTATGTTTTCCCTGTGTCTCAGAAATCTAGAGCTGTCCTCTGTGACTGACCAAGGGACTACATGTGTGGTGCCTGCTGCAGGGCCTCCCAGCTGAGGAGGAAAGGAACTCTGCCTGTACCTCTGTGCAGTGTAGACAGATTGTTTCTCCATGTCTGACTCCCATTCGGCTCTAGCATTCTAGGGACGTTTCCCTAGAAAAATATTCCAAAGCATTTCTCTTCAGATGAAGCAGTGGGATAACCTCAGAGGCCCTCCCCTCTGACCCCTTTCTCCCCATTCATTTTCATATCCCAAGTCCTTACCTGAAACCCTAAAACAGCCAGGATGAAGTGTAGCATCGAGTGACTGTTTTTTGGTCACTGGGATGTGGAGCCTGGCATAGTCCTGGACACACTCTTGCCCCTCTCTGGCTTGGGCTTTAACTATCAAAACCCTGTAGGAGGAAACTAAATCTCATGGAACTGCCTCTGCCCTTATGTGTCCAGTGGCTCAAGGAGACGCAACCTCTTCACTAACTTCCCTGACTCACCTGGTTTCCTGGCCACACTGCCTCAGTTAACCATGACCAGGGCCTTAGCAGAACACTTCCAATGTTCACATTTTTTGCCCAAATTGAGAATAGGTGGTTGGCCTGGTTACAGTAAAGAGGAAGAGCCAAAGATTGCCCATAACAGGTTTCTGAGAAAATTGGATGATCCAGTAGCATTCAAAAATGAGTTTCTAGGGGCCCGGAAGATAGCATGGAGGCAGGGCATTTGCCTTTCATCGGTTTGAATCCCGGTGCCCCATATGGTCCCCCGTGCCTGCCAGGAGCAATTTCTGAGCATGGAGCCAGGAGTAATGCCTGAGCACTGCCGGGTGTGACCCAAAAACCACAAAAAAAACAAAAAAAAATGAGTTTCTAGGAATAGAAGTAGCTCTGAGGACTACAGTGCACACCTGGTATGACAGGGTCACAAGTTCATTCCCAGGCATGGCAAGGCCTTCCAGAACCTCAGAACCTCTGGGAGATCTCACGGCCCCCAAAAGAGAAAAGCAGTTTAGAATAGAGTTTCCTGGAAACCCATAAAAACTTGTGACAGCCATGTAGTAGGAAACGAAGATTTGAAAATCTGACCAAGAACAGACTCTCCTCTTGTGTTTCCACTCTGGCCTCTTCTCCTTCCCTCTCTAGCCCAGTGCAACTCAGGGCTTTATTTCTTCATGGGTTTCTGGCCTCTTCTTGATAGTCAGTATGACATGCAGGCATGGAACCTTTCCAACCCCAAGATCCCAGGAGGAAAGTCACCAGTGAAGGCAGAGCATGACTTTAGCTGAGCCTGGTTAGGAGAATCTCGTAGATAAGAAACATCCTCCTGAGGGAAGATGGGCAGGAGAGGAGCTAGGCAAGCAGCCCACTCCATCAACTGCTCCGGTGAAGT
This sequence comes from Crocidura indochinensis, assembly GCA_004027635.1. NCBI lineage: Eukaryota > Metazoa > Chordata > Mammalia > Eulipotyphla > Soricidae > Crocidura > Crocidura indochinensis. The sequence continues at coordinate 1,914 of PVKC010038974.1, forward strand.
TGCGCCTTCTGCACTGATGAGGTTGAGATTCGCTCTTGAAAGGAGCAGAGCGGTGGGCCTACCTCCAGACAGAACAGCCCCTTCAGCCATCTGTCATCAAGCTGGGAAAGCCACGGGGCTCCTGCACCTGGTTCTTGTCACTCGGTGTTTACAGATCCACCCTTCGCTTTTAGCGCGTTCATGAGGAGTCATTTGCTAGACGTCTCCATAGTCTCCATAATGGCATTGAGATGTCAAACCGCTGTTTTCCTCCCACTGCTTGGTGGTCACAGCCAAGGAAGTTTCATTCTTGATTTATTGCATTGTCAGTAATCTCCAAGGAGCCAACAGCTGTCAGTAGGAGTTATGTTCAGTGTCTCATTGACAGGTCTGAACGCTATGCATGCTTCCTGGTCCTCGGTAGGGGTGTGTGTGCATTAGACTCGCCCAGGCCCGCTTACATGCAAGGAGACTAGAAGAGGCTAAATCAGTCAGCCATGGGGCCCAGCACACACTCCAGGGGCGACTGTCTCACAGACACCCTGTTAAGAACTCTGCAGTAGAGAGAATTGTGCTTTCCTCAAGGGTTGATTCCTATCACACTTTTGCAGTGTGTGTCTGTGTGCATTTGTTCATTTTCTCTTTTTTTTCTGGCTCTCCAAGTGGGTATCATGGCTGTACAGTAGCACTGGTGCTGCAGAGTAGATTCTTTGCCGATCAGCAGCAGCTTTCATCTTAAACTCAGGTTGATAGGCAGGAGTGTGCCAGAAATTCTGCTGTTCCCATGCTGACTGTCTTCCTGTTTTGATGACCAAGCCCCAAACAAAGGTTTTATTTATTGTTATTTCAAAATAGCATTTACAGGAGCCCTCACTGATCAAGCAGCCCCAGCCCGGTTGTCTAGCTAAACTTAAGACACTACCATTCCCTACCCTCATAATGCTCTAGTTCTTTAAAAAGAAAGAAAAACCTTTGGGGGCTACAGGTAATGGTTGCAAGCAGCCAAACCCAGTTGATCCCAGGAATCCCAGATAGTCTCCAAGGCTCCACCAGGAATTATCCCTGAGCACCTCTAGGTATGATTCCTTCCTTCCCACTCACTCCTCAAATACAAAAACTGAATTATTTCTGTGACTAAAATAATTGGAAATAAATATTGATATTTATACTCGATAAAAATGGAATATCTGCTGCTGTTATTGCACAAACTTCCTAATGACAGATTTAGAGGTGCCCAGGCTGAAGATACCCAGGTCTTGGTATACCTCCCAAAAACAGGGACCCACTTCCTTGTTCACGATTAACTGCCTAGAGACAAGAACTCCAGGCAGGAGACCAGCTCCCGGGGACCACCACTGTCTGGTGAAGGCACAGCTCGAGGTGACAGCTTGCCCTTCACCCTACTAGACAAGAAAGCCCGTTTCCAGCTTCTGGAACACAGGGAAAGACTGAAAAGTTCACAGCTGGAATTGCCATTTCTACCACTGAAGACAGATCTCCAACATAACTAGCTTTGCTCGGGTAAAAGCAAGTGTCTCACACTTTTTGGTTCTCAATTCCAATTCCTAAAAATAAAGCCATTAGAACTGCATGAGGCCATTTAAACAATAGTCTAGGAAACATAGGGAATAAAAACGCTGACATGGTTGCATTTGTACCATAAATACAATTATTTAGTCTCCTAATATATATCAAAAGTAGATAACCTCTTGGACCCTCAACATTCTGTACCTTTGGGAGGGATAAATTTCCTTAAAGGGATTGCCTCTTTTGTGTAGATAGCTTTCATTTTCCCCATCTGGAAGTGATTTCGTGGTGCATATTGGAGCATAAAATATTACAGTTAATTAAAGCATTACTGGCTGTCATTTGTGAGAACGTATTTCCTTACCATTGATGGAAGGCAGAGCCAACTCAGGAAAGAATTAGCAACCCCTGAACTTTGAGCCCCCTGCTCAGCGTCTGCTGTTCTCCCTGGAGAAGGGGTGCCCATTCCCTGACAGCCGTGGGAAGTGGGGCCGGAAACAGAATGTGGTGTTCATCAGCAAGGGCCTGGCACGTCCAGCTGTGCTGGAAACACTCCCTGTAAACACGGATGAAGAGTTCTGCTTCCGATTTGGACCCTTCTCACACTCGGGATTTCTGTTCCATTGACTTCCCCTACTCCTTCCTGCTCCCTTCCAGACTGCTTTAACAGGGACCTCCAGGAGCTCAGCCCTCAGAACTGACATTCTGGGGGGTTTTTGCAGCGAACCTGTGGGGGAGACCCATTGTTCTAGCAGTTCTCCCGTTCTTTTGGTTTTGAGGTTCATTACATGATTTCCATTCCTGGTTTTGAAGTCATGACGTGATTTCCACTCCATTCCATGATTTCTCTCATCTTCCCACTATAACAGCAGTGAGAGGCAGACTTGAGGGGAAAAGAAACACTTGGCTAGTGGACCCCCCCACAAGAGCGGTACAAGTGCTCTTTTCTCCATTAGCTTTTCTTCCCACCTGCGTAGCCCAGCTAATCCGGCATAGTGGTCAAAGCAATCTGGATTTAGGATCTCATAGGGAAAATCTGGTTTCCAGCTGGAGCACTTTGCCATTTTGATCAAGTCATTGATCTCTGAGGCTTAAAGGTTATCCAAGAGCCCTGCCCACTTCCGGCAGAAAAACTGCCCAGCTCCACTACTAAGCTCCAAAAGCCCATGATTATTGGATTAACCAGGTCCTTCTCTATTCTCCACCCCAGATCCCTCCCAATTATCCACCCCATGGTGTGTGTAACATAAATATATAAATATCCATGAGTTGGGTGAGATGGCCCCAGCCACCGTGCTAACCCCTTAGGCAGATGAGTCTGATGAAGCAGAATAGTGCTGGAGGAATAATACCAAGCAGTCAGTTAAAGTTTCATCGGAGTTAGTCTGCTTTTTCCTCTTGGCTTATCTGCCTCATGGCCTCTCTGCCCCCATGCTGCCTGTCTACCATGTGCTTCTCTCAAACTCACAGCCAGACTTCTGTCTTAATTCAAACCAACCCCCAATCTCAGGTGGAGGAAGGTCAAGTCTTATACAAAAGCAACTATCCACTGGGTTTTTACATCTCAAAGGAAGAGTTAGGGAAAAGAGAAAACAGTTAGGAAAAGAGTTTTTACTTAGGTTCACCTTCAGGTGTGGAATGGATTCTTCCTAATAAAAATCCCAGGTCAGGGGCCAGAGAGATAGCATGGAGGTAAGACTTTGCCTTGCATTCAGAAGGACAGTGGTTCGAATCCCAGCATCCCATATGGTTCCCTGTGTCTGCCAGGGTGATTTCTGAGCAAAGAGCCAGAAGTAACCCCTGAGCGCTCCCAGGTGTGACCAAAAATCAAAAAAAAAAGGGGGGGGAGGCGTGGTGGCACTAGAGGTAAGGTGTCTGCCTTGCCAGTGCTAACCTAGGACGGACCGAAGTTCTATCCCCTGGCATCCCATATGGTCCCCCAAGCCAGGAGCAACTTCTGAGCGCTTAACCAGGAGTAACCCCTGAGCGTCACCGGGTGTGGCCCAAAAACCAAAAAAAATCCCAGATCTCAGGAAAACACTCTCTTGTGTTTCCGGCTTTCCTCCACTGCTTCTTAGGAGCAGAAGGCTTACATGTTGGAATTCACGAACCCGTGTCACCCCTTTCCATGTGTGTGGATCTTTTCCTGTGTTGGCGTTTGCTTCCAGACCCCTGTCTCTCCAATGTCCTGGTCTTGGAGCATGAGGCTTTCATCACACATGATAGATGGCAACTCTTCCCAGGTAAACTGGACTAGACTGCCAACTCTGGACCTTCTCTGAACAAAGCCAGGCAGATTCCCTTTTGTGCCTGAAGGCAGTGCAACTCGAAGCTAACTCCATGCCCTCCCATAGAAACCACCCAGTTTCAAATCTTATAAAACTGGTAAGCCACCAAATTTGCTCCAGATCGATAGATCCTGAAATTTTATAGTAGTGTCAGCTCAGTAAGATCACAGAAAATCTCGTGAGAAAGTTGTATAGAAACTCAGTGGGCTAAACAGTAACACATAAGGTTCAACTCACCAACCACAGTCCATTTCATCCGTGGAAACTGACTTTAGTAACATCATGGAGAGGTAGAACAGTTATTACAAACTGACCCTGCTTGACCCTTTGCCTTTAATTGTAACAAACAATATAAAATAAATGTGTGCCTGCAAGGGGGCAGGCTAGGATAGTGGGTGGGAAACTGGGAATGCTATGGATGGAAGGAAAGTCACTGGTGGTGAAATTGGTGTTGGAATATTAAATGTTTGAAACAACTGTTACGAACTACTTGGTAAGTCACGGTGGTGTGATAATAAAAAAAATTCTTTGGGGCCTGGGAGATAGCATGGAGGTAAGGCGTTTGCCTTTCATGCAAAAGGTCATCGGTTCGAATCCCGGTGCCCCATATGGTCCCCCGTGCCTGCCAGGAGCAATTTCTGAGCATGGAGCCAGGAGTAACCCCTGAGCACTGCTGGGTGTGACCCAAAAACCCCCCAAAAAAAATTCTTAGTTATCTAAGATGTGGTTGTGCGTTGAGTTCTGTGAATCAGTGGTCTTCAGATGCTGATGCCAGTGTACAAAGGTAGGAAGGTTGAAGACCGAAGCTATCCACCATCAGACAGATCATTGTGATGCGCTTATTGCAACCAGGCACAAACTATATATGAGATGGGATGGTTGGATGGACTGTGACACCACACAGATCTAAAGCACAACGGCACCACCATCTACCCTGCCCAGCTTGCTGGGTACACACAGCAATATAGAATAGCTCATCTTTGTCTTTTTAGATCATCAGTATCCATCCAACAAAAGGGTTTCAGAGATTCTCCATCTTCCTTACCCTGGAAGCTGCTGTTTCTGCAGCATTTAGGGATAAACCTGAGGAGAAAAGAGCTTCCTGCTGATGCTGTTGGCAAGGTTGCCTGTTGTAAAAAAAAATGTGGCATGTTTCCTCCAAGTGCAAACTAGAAGGGTTGCCAAAGGCTTCCTTCCAAAAGAATTCTTTAGATAAGGTGTCTGGTGTCAACAGACCAGACTCTTTAACTGATCACTTCTCTAGCAGAGGCAAAGTTCTTGTCTATGCTTTGTCTCTTTTCACCTACAAGGCCCCCAAAGTCCTCAGTGATACTATCTTAGGACAGGCAGCCTTAATCGAGAAGCTGAGGCTCATCAGGGTTGCTTTAATATTCTTCAAAGAAGTTGAGGTCTTTCCTCTGGAAGCAGAGTCCCAGTCCCAGTAATCAAATGACAACCCCTCATCTGTCTCTTGCAGTAAGTCCTCTCAGGGACACTGAGACAAAGAATATGGTGGTGAAAACAGCGCTAAACCTGTCCCATAGGAATGTTTTTCACTTAATACAACGATTCTGGTCATTAAAATGGAATTTACACAATTGCCTTCCATCCTTCCATTCCAGACACCACTCTTTCTTTCTCTTCTTTTTTACTTCTTTCCCTCATTCCTACCTTCCTTTACTTCTTCCTTCTTTCCTTTCTTTCTCTACTCTCTTCTTTCTCTTCCTTTCCTATCCATATTCTTTCTTTTCTTTTTGTTTCTTTCTCTCTTGGGGGGTGGAGAGGCTAAGCCACACCCAGCTGTGTTCAGGGATTACTCCTGGTTTTGAACTCAGGGTTCAGTCCTGGTGGACTATATATGGTCCTGGGGATCAAACCCAGGCCAGCTATGTGTAAGTCAATCACCCTACACACCCTATCCTATATCTCTCGCTCTCAAAGACTTTTTCAACAAGTGAGATATTTCTCGTTAGCAGCTGGTACACTTCTCATCTCTTTGAGAAGAGTATAAAACAAACAGTTCAAAGAAAATTAAAGTCATGGAGTTTCTTGCTCTCATTTCACCTGGTACCTCTGAAAGTTACAGCTCCCTTTGCTAATACTTTTGTTGACCACAAAAGTAAAAGGAAGTTTGTTGTGAAAAGGAAGTCACTTCCAGAGAGGGAAAGCATACCAGCTGTTAAAGAGGCCACATTCCCGGGCCCGGGAGATAGCATGGAGGTAAGGCGTTTGCCTTTCATGCAAAAGGTCATCGGTTCGAATCCCGGTGCCCCATATGGTCCCCCGTGCCTGCCAGGAGCAATTTCTGAGCATGGAGCCAGGAGTAACCCCTGAGCACTGTCAGGTGTGACCCCCCCCCAAAAAAAAAAAAAAAAGAGGCCACATTCCAGAAAGTTCTTCACAAACCAAACTAGTGGGATTGGGTTGATTGAAGCCCAATCAGAAGAGCTGTAGCAGGTAAATGGAAAAATATAAAATTTTATACTCAGAAAACATGAGTTCAGACTCAGGAAAAAAAAAAAAAAACTGTCTCCTTGGACCTGTGTCCCACCCCAGCAGGGCTCTTTATGGATTTCAAGTACTGACCCCAGGACTGAGACTGGTAATGAGAGCAAAGGGTAGGTGGGAGAAAAGCTATCCCTCTGAAATAGCCCTAGGCTGTGTGGTCGACAGATAACCCTTTTGATCCTGAGAAGGCAGCAAGGGAGGGAAGGGATCTTTGAGTTTGAGTTTGAGTTCCTTCAATTCAACACAGCACTTGGGTGGAGGAGGAAGCTAGTACTGAGAAATTATTTTAAATGACTGTGCAGTACAACCAACATTGTGGAATCTCATCAGATCAAAATCTCTGTTCCATGCACATGTTTGGCTCCATGTGCAACTGAGGCCTGGAAGACAAATGATATGTTTAAGGCCCCTGTTGTGCTCTTATCTACATCACTGCTTTTCAAATGTATGAAACCATTTTCCATGGGGCTTTAGTGTACAAAACAGAAAAGAACTATCTACAGTCTCAAATGGACTAACCATAGTATTCAATTCTGCTTGTTTGTTTTAATTTTTGTTATTTTGGCCATACCTGGCAGTTACAACTGACTCTGCATTCCTGGTGGTGTTCTGGGGACCATATAAGATGCCAGATTTGAGCCGGGAATTGAACTCAGGTCAGTAGCATGTAAGGCAAGTACATTACCCACTGAACTATCTGCCTAGCCTCTCAATTCTGTTAATTCTGCTTTTTGTTTGTTTGTTTGTTTTTTGTTTTTTGGGCCACACCCAGTGACGCTCAGGGGTTACTCCTGGCTATGCGCTCAGAAGTTGCCTCTGGCCTGGGGGAACATATGGGGCACGGGGGATTGAACCACGGTCCTTCCAAGGCCAGCTCGGTAAGGCAGGCACCTTACCTTTAGCGCCACCGCCCCGCCCCTGTTAATTCTGTTTTAATTGCTTGCACAGAATAGAGAAATTTCAATTTGATCCAAATAGGATTTGCAAATGTTTGTCTGTTTTTGTTTTTGAGTCACACCCGACAGAGCTCAGGGGTTACTCCTGGCTCTATGCTCAGAATTCGCTCCCAGAAGGCTTAGGGGACCATATGGGATGCTGGAATTAGAACCACTGTCCTTCTGCGTGGAAGGCAAACACCCTATCTCCATGCTATCTCTCTGGCCCCAGGATTTGCAAATAGTATCCATTTTTATGTATATGTTTTCTTTTCAACATTCCTCCTTCCAGTCTCAGCACTCTCTTTCCTCCCTATACCTATGCCAGAGCTCAAACTTAGACCCTCTTGACTGATCCACATCCTCAGTCCCCTGTGTGGATACTTCTGTAGTTTAGATGGAATTTAGTTTATTTTGCTGGTCTCCTATCAGTATACAAACAGATGACTTCCATTTCTTTGGCTATTAGAATGACATCATCAGTGTTAAATCTTCCTGAACATATCTTTGCTCAATGGGGGCAGGAGCAATAGCACAGTGGGGAGGGCGCTTGCCTTGCACGTGACCGACCTGGGTTCAGTTCCCAGCATCCCATATGGTCCTCAAGCCCACCAGGAGTTGTACCTGAGCACAGAACCAATAGTAACTCCTGAGCACTTCTAGGTCAGGCTCAAAAAATAAATAAATAAATAAATAAATAAAAGTCTTTGCTCGGGGCTGGAGCATAGCACAGATGGACCCCAGTTCAAATCTCATCATCCATATGGTCTCTGAGTCTGCCTGGAGTGACTTCTGAGCATAGAGCCAGGAGTAACTCCTGAGCGCCACTGGGTGTGACTCAAAAACAAACAAACAAACAAAAATAAAAAACCTTTGCTCACTGATACCACCTTTTAGAAAGATACTCTCTTAGGAAAAGAGGGAGAGAGCTCAAAAAACTTAACACTTAACTCCTCGCTTAACGGCCAAGTTCTGTTTCAACGACTTGGTCGTTAAGCGAATTGGTCATTAAGTGAGGAACTGCATATACTGTATACAGTAGTATAGTATATGCATAGTACTTGACAATAGAGTATTCTGAATAAGTAAAATAATGAGAAAGCTCAAACTGAAAACTTCCACTTGTTTTAATTTTCATAGGTTGTGTAATTTACACACCATACTGCAATGTATTACAGAACATAAAGTTAGTAAAGTAGGTACTGTGAAGAGAGTCCTAAGTGCAAGCGATTGCTAAGCAGGTAGGTCCATAATCGAGGAGTATCTGTATTTGCATGATAGAGGCCTGAGTTCAATCCCTGCCACTTCATGGACCCTTGAGTGCCTCCAGGAGCAGCCCCTGAGAACCACTGAGTGAGTTCTGCTACAGAACAACACAAAAAGATAGCTCTCTTAAAATTGTTCAGTTTCGGGGCCGGATATATTGCACAGGGGTGTTTGCCTTGCAAGCAGCCGATCCAGGACCTAAGGTGCTTGGTTTGAATCCCAGCATTCCATATGGTTTCCCATGCCTGCCAGGAGCTATTTCTGAGCAGATAGCCAGGAGTAACCCCTGAGCATCGCCGGGTGTGCCTCCCCCCCAAAAAAATTGTTCAGTTTCTTTTTCTTTTTCTTTTCTTTTCTTTTCTTTTTGTTTTGTTTTTGGGTCACATCCGGCAATGCTCAGGGGTTACTCCTGGCTCTAGGCTCAGAAATTGCCCCTGGCAGGCACAGGGGACAATATGGGATGCCGGGATTTGAACCACCATCCTTCTGCATGAAAGGCAAACACCTTACCTCCATTCTATCTCTCCAGCCCCTCAGTTTCTTTTCTTAAAATGAAAGAACATGGGGCTAGAGTGATAGCACAGCGGTAGGGTGTTTGCCTTGCACACTGCCAAGCCAGGACAGACCCTGGTTTGATCACCAGCATCCCCTATGGTCCCCCAAACCTGCCAGGAGCAATTTCTGAGCACAGAGACAGGAGTAACCCCGAGCACTGCCGGGTATGACCCAAAAACTAAGAAAACATGTATGTTTGATATATGACTAGCTCTTACCCCAATATTCTGTGAATTCTTTGCTGCTTACTCAGATCAGAGGGTGAACCCTTCTCCACACCCACACACCCACAGTTTGTTCCTGCTTCTCAATTGGGTGCAAAGTTTCTTAACCTTTCTGGAAGGGGACCACACTTTTCCAACCTAGTTTTCCTGCTGTTTTCTACATGCCCCTTCTTTCACCACTCTCTTGTCCTACCAGTTGACCCCTAGTCTCATGCCTTCTACCCATTTACACAATTTTCACCTGGGGCTCTTGACACATTCTGGGGGCCCTCAGGGGGATTCAGGGCCCCAATTGAGAAAGTTGTTCTAAAGGATGTAGTTGCAGCACCTTCTGCAGAAACCCAGCAAAGGACAGAAGTTCCCCTTCCGTTTTCATTGCACAATTCCCACTCGCCCTGCCCTGACCTCCATCACCACCACCACCACCGAACTGGAGGTTGATCTGCAAAGGTCTCTCATCATAGACCTTGAGCACAACAGCATGGCTTTCCTCTTGCCAGGGCTCCTGGAAGTCAGGCTTAATTGGCTTACTTCTAAAAGCGAAGAGCAGCCTTTGTGCAGGGAGAGCAGCAACCATTGAGCCTCCCATGGCTTGGGCCCCCTTTTCACCTCCTCCCTTGCTTATCATACTAGCACCAACTCCTATGCTGGCTTTGATGAGGTGTGAAGGAAAAAAATTCAACTCTCAAACTCAACTCCAGGAGAGATTTTCTTCATTCTAGAGCAGAGAGGAGAACCTTGAAAACTAGCACAGTCAATGGGAGAGAGCGTTAAAAGGATATTTGGTTTTGTTTCTTTTTTTTTCTTTTTTTTTTTTTTTTTTTTTTTTTTGGTTTTTTGGGCCACACCCTGCAGTGCTCAGGGTTACACCTGGCTGTCTGCTCAGAAATAGCTCCTGGCAGGCACGGGGCACCATATGGGACACGGAGATACGAACCAACCACCTTTGGTTCTCCACCGGCTGCTTGCAAGGCAAACGCAGCTGTGCTATCTCACCGGGCCCTGGTTTTGTTTCTTATTCTGAAAATGTGCCTGTACTTAAATTACCAAAATCTTAGGGCAGGAGTGACAGCACAGTGGATAAGGCATTTGTCTAGCTTGCAGCCAACCTGGGTTTGATCACAGGCATCCCACGTGGGCCCAGAGCCTGCTAGGTGTAATTTCTGAATGAGAGCCTAAAGTAAACCCTGAGTGTCACAGTGCATAGCCCAAAATCCATCAAAATAAAGACTCAAATTCTTTTTTTTGTTTTTTTGGGGAGGTCACACCCAGTGACACTCAAGGTTTACCCCTGGGTATGCGCTCAGAAGTCGCCCCTGGCCTGGGGGACCATATGGCGCACGGGGGATCGAACCGCGGTCCGTCCAAGGCTAGCGCAGTAAGGCAGGCACCTTACCTCCAGCGCCACCGCCCGGCCCCAAGACTCAAATTCT
>PVKC010038975.1:0-12661 GCA_004027635.1 Crocidura indochinensis
GAAAGTACCTCTCTCTGATACCCATTCTTTTCCTGACTTCCTCATTCAACACTAGGAAGGAACCAGGGAGTCTTTTAGGTGCTGGAGTAAAAGCAATACTAGAGTGAAAGCACCTTACCGGGAACACAAGAGCCTGAGGGGGCCATCAACCATTGTGAGTCAGGAAGAAGTTGAACAGGTCACTATAAAAATCAGCACTTCTGGAGTCCAGGGAGACACATAACTTTTAGGAGGGAAATTCCAAGGAATTTCTTCAAACCAATATTTCTTAAATATATTCAACATGGTAGAAGAGAGCAAAAAAAAAAATCTTCTTCTAAGACAAATTGCACATTTCTTTGTGTTTCAAATACAGGGTTGTTTTTACATGCAGAACAACGCATAACATTATAACAAATTTGAGATTGTCTCTTATTTCCGTTTTTCTCTGCCTATCTCAAATGCATTAGTTACACTTGCAGAAGATGAGCATAACTCATGAGGATATAGTTATGAAACCTGACTGGAGATCTATTTAAAACTTGTTTTTCCTCTGGTATTTACCTCAGCAAAATATCTCCCATTATTTGTAGTTCTTGTCCTTTCTCCTTGGGTGTTTGCGATGGTGTGTAATTTTTCTGAAAGAGACAGTTTCTTGAATTTAAAAATTATAGAAAATAAAACTGCCTTCTGTCTGCTAATCACATATTATCAGGTCTCAGGATTTTGACTGTCGGTGACTACCAACCACATGGCTACTTATTGGTCTCAGGGAGAAATATGGGACCTTTATAGTTTCATTAGGTTTGCACACACTTCTTTGTGTGTGTGTGTTTGTGATAAAATACAGAACAGAAACAAGTCTTCTCTAAAGAATACAAATGAGGACGGACAGTATAAATGATGTGTGCATTGTATGTGTGTGTATATTGTGTGGTGTATTTGTATGGTACATAAATATTCATGAGGATTGTAGTTGTGGTCACATGTGTATGTGGCATATAGGTAGGGATTAGAGATGTGTGTGAGTAAGTTGAGGCATAGTGGGTGATGTATAGAGTATTGTGGATTCTGGTATATGGAAATTGTGCTCTATGGTGTATATTTGTGATTGTGATCTGATATTTATATGTGGGGAGTAGTATATGATATATTTATATGTATAGTTGTACATGGGGAGATGACATGAAGTGTATATGTGTTTATTTGTGGTAGATGATATATACATGTGGATTATGGTTCTGTTGTGTATGTGTGTATGGTATGTCATTGTATATGAGTGTTTGGCATATAATATATACAAGGATGTGGTATACAGAGTATATGTGGAGGTGTAGTGTGTGCTATTGATATATATGGTGTATATGTGAGAATTGTGTGATTTATAGGTGAAGGTATGGCTTATGATTTATATTGGGTCATAGTGTGGCATATATGTGCATGTGGTATGATATATCATGGTAGAATAAGTCTGAGTGATTTGGCATTAATATTTGTTAAGAAACTCTGGGGCCGGAGCAGTGGTGCAAGCAGTAGGGAGTTTACAGGCACTAACCTAGAATGGATCAAGGTTCGATCCCCCAGCATCCCATATGGTCCCCCAAGCCAGAAGCAATTTCTGAGCAGATAGCCAGGTGTAACCCCTGAGCATCACCAGGTGTGGCCCAAAATCACACACATACACATGCAAAAAGATTTATTAAGAAACTTTGATGGCTAATGATAGTATTTTTTATTTTTACTGTTTATATTAACAAGCTATAATTGTTACAACACTGGATTAGATCTAAAATTAGTTTTAGAAATAGAATAGGCCTCAAAAGATCTGGGGACATCTTTTATTGTTTGTTTTGTTTTGAGGCCACACCTGGTGCTGCTCAGGTGTTACTCCTGGCTCTGAGTACAGGAATGACTCCTGGCAGGGTGAAAGTGGGAAACATATAGGTTGCCTGCAGGGAAATATAGCCCAGGTTAGTCACATGCAAGCACCCTACCCACTGTATCATCACTCCAGGCCCATATTTGGGAACTTCTGAAACAAATGACATGTGAACTTGGATTCCTAAAGCCTTATAAAACTTCAGGTGACCCCCACCAGTTGCTTCATATTAGACAAGTCTTTTATCTTCCAGGAAAGAAGTCCAGAGTTCTTAATATTCAATTTTTTGGGAAACAATGATATTTTAATGTATGATTTATAGTTGTATCTTCTTTAAACGAGTGGTGTGTGTACGGTAAACAGCCATTAAAAATGTTGGGAAACTGTTGAAGATTTATATAGATGGAGTTAATTTTAAATGATGCTAGGGTATTCATTTTCTCATGTGTGAAAATGTTATAATGGCTATGTGGAAAACTGTTTATTTTTAGAAGATACACGCTGAAGTGTTCAGAGGTGAAGTTTATGATTCCTGCAATTTCTTTTGAAATAGTTCATTGAGGTGGAGAATATAGAGCAAAGAAATATTTCAACAAAATTGTTAATCATTGTTGAATCTAGTCAAAATATACATTGGTGACCACTATACTATGCCCTTAAAATCGCTATATTTAAAGGTAGTCACATGTCTGCATTCAGCCAGCTCCATAAACTCAATCTATTCTCAAAAGAGATCTAAACAAAGCCATGAAAAATAATAGGTATATCAGCCAGAAAGCTAAAAGTTGGCAATCTCCAAGGAAGAGGCAGGCCAAGTTCCTTCCCTGATGCCAGAACAGCTGCATCCACTACCCACAATTACCCCTTTGCCAAAGGCCTAGCTTCACAATTCAACTACTGCTCTCTGAAAAGGAACCAAACCAACCAAAAATCCACATATGCCAGTGTTTGAGCTGACATCACTAGGACCTTATTGGAAGAATTCCTGGCAACCAAAAATAACACCCCACAAAAGCTGTAGTGTCAGCCAGAGTGGTTAGAATTCCTGGCCATATATGCATATACAAATATGCAACTCCAAAAATTTTAATACTGTGTTGCAGTAAAAACACACCAATTTAGACACCAATATGTATTTGTTTATTTTGGGGTTTTTTTTGTTTTTTATTTTTGTTTTTGGTCACACCTGGCAGCGCTCCATGCTCAGAAGTCACCCCTGGAAGACACAGGGGACCATATGGGATGCTGGGATTCGAACCACCGTCCTTCTGCATGAGAGGCAACCGCCTTACCTCCATACTATCTCTCCGGCCCCACCAATGAGTATTTGGAGCCACATAATGTTCAGAAATGAAGTAACAGAATTATCAACTAGAAACAAGAGCTTAGTAAACCTTTTGACAACAACTTATGACCTCATTGCAAGATATAGTAATTTCCACAAATTTTCTTGTTGTTGTATTTTTCTTTTCTTTTTTGATCATTTCACTCCCTGGAAACAAATATAATTATGATCAATTATGTAATACATGGGGGCTTTTTTGTTTTGTTTCATTATACTTTTGGGGCCACATCCAGTAGACTCTCGGGGGTTACTCCTGGCTATGTGCTCAGAAATAGCTCCTAGCTTGGGGGAATCATATGGGACTCCGGGGATCGAGCCCTGATCCATCCTAAGTTAACATGTACAAAGTAAATGCCCTACCACTTATGCCACCACTCTAGCCCCATAATACATGGTTTTTAAATAAAATAATTAATATATAATAGTTAAAGATTAGCATAATAAAAAACTAAAAGATTTTGAAGAAACCACATTTACTCAATTGTGGGGAAGATAACATAAAATAAAATATCAAAAAATTTCTTACCTGTGAACAAAATACAAAAGGACAAACCTGTGAGCCAGTTAGGCATGTTCTCAGGATCCCTGTTTCAATAAATGTGACAGCAAAAGTTCTTGGTGGAACCCTGCCCCAAAGAGTTATCACCTTCTAAATGCTAAATTTCAAATTCACAAAGAACCTTGTTATTATGTTTTTGAAACCACAAGTTATAAATATTTTATTAAAAGGTATGAAACTGAATACTGCTAAAATCCAGGAAATAATACACTGTAGGAGACAGAGAAATGGATGGATACAAATATGAAGGAAGAGAATGCAGAGGAAGAAAAGAGAGAGACAAAAAGGGAGCATTTCAAGAAATAAAATATGGGAAGTAAAAAGGGGAAGGACAGTAAGGATTTTTAGGAATGGGTATGAGGAGAGAAATCCAGTAAATTCATAGTCATCCTGAAGCTTTTTAAGGTCAGCTAATCACACTGGGAGCAAGTTAACAATGTATGCACCTTAGTTTCACTACTAGTTTTGTTTATTGCTAAACTTTTTTCTGATTTCTCAGGAGAAATTATTTTTACTTTTATGAAAGACTATACATGCCTTTCAGAATGGCCTAGATTTTATTCTTATCTACTCACCAGCTAAGTGTGTGCATAAGTCTGAAGTCAACATGTCACATGGATCACAGGCTGTTCTCCATGTGATTGTGGGAAAATTAGCTTGAGTCTCTGGAGATTAGAGGACCCAAGTAAAGAATAAGGGGTGACCAGTGAAGTAAAAGGTAAATACAGTATATTTCTTAACATTGGGTATGCTTGTTCTTTATCAAATTAAAGAGGACTGATCTTAATCCCGATTTGGTAGGACAGAATGAAGAATATGAAGGAGATTAATAACAAAATACCTGTAACACTTGGTCTGGTTAGGAATTCCTTGAAAGGGTTCCTCATTGCTCAAAAGGGGATCTTACGTTAAATGCACTCATGGGTATCTGCAGAAAATTTCAACTAAACGCCAGGAAGTTAACATGAAGATCTGACTTCCAGGCTCTCTGAAAAGGAGCCAAACTGCTCTTCATGATGAGTGGCAAGCATGATGTCCTTGATCAAAGACCCATCTCAGGGACCAATTCTAAAAGGATAGGTCAATGGAAAAGCAAAAGTTTCTACTGAAATTCTGAAATCCCCTAAAAACTCTGCAAGAGTCATCCAATCTCATCTTTACTTAATGCTTTTAGCCCATATTTTTAATCCATCCATACCATTTTCCAAAGAGACATTCCTAGATTTCCTACATATCTGGATGTGAGCAGCAGCAGTTGCTGAGTTAGTACTGACTTCTCTTTTACTATCCCATCAGCCCTCGTTATTCAACTGATCACCCTAAGTTTCTTTTTTTTTTTTTCACCCTAAGTTTCTATCTTGACTTGTCCCTATTCATTACTTGATATGATTTCTCTAAGTCTAGAGCTTAGATGACAAAGCCAGGTATGCCTCTCCTTGAAGAGTTCCATATTCTTCCATTTCCTCTGGTCTCTTCTGGCTCTTCAAGTCTAGGTGATATCTAAGACATCTCCAGGACATCTAAGCCACTGAAAGTCTAGTATAAACTTCATGCCAGAAGATACAAAGGTGCAAGTATTTGTCTTATACATGACCAATGTAGGATAGATCCCCAGCACTCCATATGGTAGCTTGAAGACCAGGAATGATCCCTGAACACAGAGCAATTAAAAAACCCTGAGCACTGCAGATATGTCCAAAATAAAATAATAAAAGAAGATTCAAGTGCAAATGCCTTCTCTTCTATAGACTCCTCTACAGCCCTATTTAATAGAGAACCAACTATAGATTTTTGGCAATCACTCCTCACTTCTAGTCATAATTTTTCCACTTCTCTAAAATTTTGTATTGGGCATTTTGTCTGCATTTCATGGCATATCCATGATTGTATGTCTTATGGGCTATTACTATAGTATACCACTTCTTTGCACACACACATTCATTCAGTGGGAATCATCACTGAGCTGTGTCTTTAGCTTAAACTCTGCACTAGACACTGCTGAATGCTGCTTGTAACGCCATTGCAAACCAGAGAATATGTTCAAAGCCTGGTAGTTCTTCTCAAATATCAACTAACATATCATTTTCAAGTCAAAAATTTCTAGGGGTTTCTGTTTATCTTATGAAATAGTTCTGTACCAACAGAAGATATTAAGAAAAAAAACAATGAATGTTCCAATCTCCTTCTATAAACCCCACTTCTACAAAGAGACAAGGCTCATTTCTCAAACTTTATTCTGCCTCTATTTTCACCTCTCTTTGGTCTAGTGACAATAAAAGAATTTTTTCATTGTGCACATATGAATAAATTTTCCTGTATGTTTTTCTGCTTGTGGAGTGTGTGACATGTCTTTGTATAAAGTCTTTCCTACACCAAATAACTCATTTTAGTCGGTCTTGTAAGGAAGTTAAAGAAAATGGAATTTCCAGGATAGAAGCTGAAGCCAGCCAGAGGCAGCATCTGTCTAAACACAAGGCTATGAATTCCAGAGATAATACTTAGAAGAACAATGAAACCACCACAAAAAAAAAAAAGTGAAATCTGGATTTTCTCCCCATTTTTCTGATATAATGGAAGCTTGAGATTCTTTTATTTTTTTGGTTTTTGGGTTTCACCCGGCAGTGCTCAGGGGTTACTCCTGGCTCCACGCTCAGAAATTGCTCCTGGCAGGCACGGGGGACCATCCGAGATTCTTTCTTTTAAGTACAAAAGAGGAAGGGTAGTTTCATTACAGATGCAAAGTTTCCTATAGGTGGAAACTCAGAGATAATTAAATCTGATAAAGAGAAATAAGTATATGTGGCCTGTCATTTATGAAGGTGCTATTAACTGTTTCTCAGGATAAGTTAAACCTGGCTGAATGCTTACAACTACCCACGATCAGATTCCATCCTGCATTTCTTATAATGCAACCCTCCATCATGCATCACTTTAGCATGCAAAAATCCTCTCAATTTATACCTTTACAAATCTACTCTTTTTGTATGACATACCGGTCATTCCATTGTCACTTCCTGAAGTTCTGTTCTGTCTTCTTACTCATGTAGTACCTGATTTACAACACAAAGCCTGACCTTATCCTCAAACAAATGTGCTCTCTCCCTTGTCTCTATCACATCTATCTTTGCTTTACTACTGTGACATTTATCATGGCCTTTGTCATTATAGAAAACTCCATCTCTATTATTACCAGATTAAAAACTCCTGAGGGAAAGATGACTATAAAATCTTTTCTATATTAGTTTTCAGTAACTCAAACACATCCTGCATAATGCAGATTCATAGTAAATATTTGTTCTGTGTATTAATGGATGGTTAAGTAAAGGAACAGGTGGGAGGAGGATTGTGTGTGAGTATAGAGCACTGTATATATGTATAGATAGATGAGAGGGCAGGTAGAGAGGTGAATCGGAAGGTATATGAACGTCTAGCTGGATGAGTGGGGTAAAAGTACCAACAGTAAAATGTAGCTTTCCATACACCTAACAGTGTTTTAAAACCTACCTATCATTCTTTTTTTGCTTGCACTTGTGAGTCTCTGAACTTAGTCTGGCACTGCAAAGGAAAAACAAATCCTCACTATGTGAGAGAAAAGTGTAAAACTTGGAACATCATCTTACTGTAAATATTGGAGATAAGAGGGTTAGTGATAGCTTTCTATTTTTTGAGTTTGGAAAGACATAGGAATGGTTCATTTCATAGTTTTCAGTCAATTCATATTTTGATTTGACTGTTTTCTCTGAAGACTGGGTTAAAAAAGAATATCTTCCTAATAAACTAACAAATAAGGCATAATGACAGGCAGAGACCTTGACCAGACTCCAGCCATTAGTCTTACGTAGAAATAAACCACAAAGAAAGTATGTGGTATTTCTGCACACCCTACACTATGATGTGGTCAAATTCACAGAAAAAAAAAGACTAGTAATGTATTAGGCTTCATCAAACAAATTTCAGATGAAGGTGGATATTCCCAAGAGTTGTAGCTGATTACTTTAAAGAAAATGAAACCAATATCACCATGAGTTGTATCACCGCATGCTGTATGGACCTATACAATTTTAGGGAAGAAGATGAAAGGAAAGGAATGGAAGAAATATATCACCAAACAAGAAAGAGATCATTTAGTAACAGGTTGGAACATGTTTTTTAAACAAAGAAATGAAGAGATAAAACTCCCTTCTCAGACCTGTTAGGTGTATAGGATGAAGGGTAGGATAGATGGCACTTTGCTTTGACTATTCCAGAGCAAAGAGAGTGTGCTGCAAGTAGTAATAATGTTATTCAAAAATTGTATTTATTTATTTATTGTTGGTTTCTGGCTACTCACCTGGTGATAGTGGTTATTCTATCTCTGCACTCTATAGTTAATCCTGATGATGCTCAGGGGGGCATATAAGATGCTGGGGGTCGGGGCCCGGGAGATAGCATGGAGGTAAGGCGTTTGCCTTTCATGCAAAAGGTCATTGGTTCGAATCCCGGTGCCCCATATGGTCCCCCATGCCTGCCAGGAGCAATTTCTGAGCATGGGGCCAGGAGTAACCCTTGAGCACTGCCGGGTGTGATCCAAAAACCAAAAAAAAAAAAAAAAAAAGATGCTGGGGGTCAAAATGGGGTTGCCAAACCCAAAGTAAGTGCCCTACATGCTCACATCACTCTGTCTCACAATTTATTGTTTTTATTTAATAACTCGAGTTTTAATGCAAATATAAAAGAATATAAATCTTTGAGTGTTCAAGCATACTGACTCACTAAGCTCTTGGGGTCTCATTCAGTGGGTACTAGCATCCTTATTCATAGGTGAACAACTGGAATTTGTGGCCAGCTCATTGTCCTAGGTCACTAGCTACTAAATGTCATAGGCCATCTTCATTCTGCCTTACTTCAAACAACACAAAACCTTGTCACTTGGGGCCAGGTGGTGGCGCTGGAGGTAAGGTGCCTGCCTTGCCTGCGCTAGCCTAGGACAGACCGAGATTCAATCCCCTGGTTCCCATATGGTCCCCCAAGCCAGGAGCGACTTCTGAGCGCATAGCCAGGAGTAAGCCCTGAGCATCACTGGGTGTGGCCCAAAAACCAAAAAAAAAAAAAAAAAACCCTTGTCACTTGCACTAATTATAGTCTAATCCACAGATCTGTTGTATTAAATAATTAATAACTTCCAGACTTAATCCTAAAATAATTTTATATGAAAAATGAGGATAGTGGATACACCAACCTGATAGCTGAAAATGGGGCACTCTCAGGAGGAGAGGAGGAGGGCCAAGTCCGCATCCTGCTAAAGTCCTTGGCAGCTGCACTTACAATCCACAATTACCACTTCATCCCTGACCCAACCACTCTGCTTTACCAATGACCTTTGCAATGTAAGCAAACAAAATTTCAGATATTCCAGTATATGGGCTGAGATTATCAGCACTTTATCAGAGCAAGTGCAGTGCCCACTCTTGCCTTTATGTACTTCAAGGTGGTCTGGGAGCCATAACGACATTCCACAACCACCACTGTATCAGCCACAGAGCTTGGAATTTATGGAAAATGTCAAATATTCAATGCTATCACCCTAGAAGGAACAGACCAAATTAGATGTTGAAATGACAGAAAAGTCACTTAAGGATAGCAAACAAAACTAATAACAAAATAATCAACTAGAAACAAACCTTCAGACTTAATGAATTCATTGTTAGATATACTAATTTTCAGAAATATCTTTTGCTGTAGTGTTTTTTTATAATTTCATTACTACTTAGCTTGTAAATAAGCAATATAAAATAAATTATTTTATTCATGCAAGAGGTCAGGCTTGGGGGTGGGTGGGAATATAGGGACAATAGTTGAGGGAATTTCATATTGGTGGTAAGATTGGCATTGAAACATGGAATGTATTATGTATTATTAGAATATATTATGTACAGCTATGTAAATAGTTGTATTGTGTATTATGAACCACTATATATAAACCACAGTGTTTAACTAAAGTAATAGAAATAAGTATAGTGTTATACCTATTAAATTTCTTGTTTGGAGAATAAGAGATAGGCAAGGCATATCCAACTCAAAGAATCCCGTGGAACCCAAACAATGAAAGTAGAAAATAAACAAAATGTCACTTTTGCTTTGGTAAGGACAATGTTAGGAACTCCTATGTGACATTCCAATAAATATAATTCCAATATTTGACTTATGTTGAGCCCAGACCAAACTTTTAGTTCTTTATGTTACAAAGCAAATCTTATTGCAATATCATTGACTGGTTACCACATGGATTAATGATCAGGCTCCTCCAGAAATACTGCATAATATAATAGAGAATAATATGAAAATGCCACAGGGAATTTTCTCCTTTCATGTCTAACCATTAGAAACTTTTGCCCCAATTCTCTGGTAAACTAGGAAAAAATTAATGTTTTTGACCCCCCCCCCAGCACCATCCCTTCCAAGAAGCCTTAGATTGTGAGAAGAGAAAGGCTTGGCACTTGGGGAGACTGGCATTTCCCCATCCTCAGTTTAATATTCAGCTATTTTTATAATTACATAGAAAAATGAAACTCAAGGACACATGGCATATATATAAATGGGAATGAACCACAGTGAAGCAATAAGGAGACAGTTTCCAAATTGGCAATGTGAAGCAGTTTCTGCTGGTGACTAAAGATGGTTCATCCTATTAACTCTATCCCTAAGGAATAAATAAATCCAAGTTATTTTGGTGGAAAGAGAAAGTATCCATTGAGGCAGCCAGCCTATTGCTATGCTCACTTGTATTTGAGCTCACAGTTCCAAAAGTAAGACAAGAATATATGAAATACTCAGTGACTGCAACATAGACAGAAAAATAAGCCACAGAAAGAAACTGTCCAAGAGCTTTTATTTTCTGAGGCCAGTATGCTCCTCCTAAATTCTCAAACCTAATTGCCTGTGCACATATGGAATTATATTTTCCACAAACTATAAACCAGCTCCCATCTCTCGTGTAATTACCAGAAAATTAAAAATACAGATTCCGTACATATTATGGGGGAAATGCCAAAAAGATATTGCTACTTATGTTGCCTCCTTCCATAATTGTAAGGAGTGACAGATTGCAGATTGATATGATTAAGTAAATACTCAAAAATCGTGAATTAAAATTAGAAGTAGCACTGTGAATTGGTGGTTTATTCTATTAAATATAAATGCTCATTTCTTGGCTCTGTTTACCACAAAGGTCTAGAAAAGAAAACACTACAATAGAAATGAACATCTCTGTCATTCATAGTAATCTCTAAATAACATTTCCCAAGAAATAAAAATGCCATCTAAGGAAAAGGGTATATATTTCATGCCAGATGAGGACATTGAAAAGATGTTATAGTTTGTCAACCCAGAAAGTAAGGGAACTATCAGTGATGCGTGTGTTCACATCAATAAGATTCAGAAGCAACTATGAATAGATTTTCCCAGGCCAAAAATAAACCCAGACAATTTGAATATCAGTAAAAAAAATAATAGCCACACGAAAAACTAATAACAACATGAATTCCATGAATATGCTCAAAAGAAACAAACAAAATTGCATTGTTTATTTTTTGAAAATGTAATGGGGTGGGGCCAGAGCAATAGCACAGTGGTAGGACATTTGTATTGCACACGGCAGACACAGAAGGAACTAAGGTTCAACCCCATATAGTCCCCAGAGCCTTCCAGAAGTAATTTCTGAGCACAGAGCCAGGAGTAACCTCCCCCACCCCGAACACCATTGGGTGTGACTCAAAAGCCAAGTAAATAAATAAAATGTTATGGAATTTGCTCACTATTTTTAAAAATGTACATGGAGAGGAGCCATCAAGCATTTTTTTCTCTTTGTAGGTGCTTTCTAGTATATAAATAAAGAAAAAATGGTAAAATTAGAATGACACCATGTGCAACCTCTAGTAACTTAATGAGCCTTGATTATGATTATTATTGCTGCTGATACAAAAATGAAATGACCAGAGAAGGGAATAATGATACGGCCCAGTTGTAAAGAGCATGCTTTGCATGCATAAAACCTGGGTTCAATCCCTACCATAACATAAAGAAATACAGAAACAACCAAGAACTCCATGCCTCCTTATGAAGTCATAGCACTCTTAGGGAGGAGACTTGCTCACCCCACCACCACTACCAGTCCACTCTCTAGACACTAGTTCTAGAAACCATACATTAAAATGAACTAGGAACATCAATCCCATGAGAATCGTTTTTGTCAAATTGGGGAATTCTATAAGAAAAAATAACAAAATGCAATAAATATAAAGAGAGCTTCAAAATTAACTAATCTCAAAACTTGAGTCCAGATTTGGTTCCTGAATCAAATAAATTAGTTTTTAAATTACAGTTATTAAACACTCAGGGCAATTTAAACATTGGTATAATTATTATTCTTTGATGTAATAATTATATTTCAGTTATTTTTTAAAGTTCATTTTATTTGCCAGGAATTCATTTGACAGGGCTCCAGGTGAAATAGAAAAAAAAAATTAGGTTGATATTTATAGAAGCTACTTGTAGCTAGCTGGAGAATACAAGTTTCTCATTTCTGTTGTTTATATTAAATTTTTCATAATAATAAATGTTTTTTAAGGAAAGAAAAGGGAAAAGTAATCTTTCCACTTTTTATACCTATGTCTCTGAGTCTATTGTTTTTTGTTTTTTGTTTTTTTCAATATTTTATTTAAACACCTTGATTATTACATACATGATTGCATTTGGGTTTCAGTCATGTAAAGAACACTACCCATCACCAGTGCAACGTTCCCATCACCATTGTCCCAAATCTCCCTCCTCCACACCCAACCCCCACCTGTACTATAGACAGGCTCTCCATTTCCCTCATACATTCTCATTATTAAGACAGTTCAAAATGTAGTTATTTCTC
>PVKC010038976.1:0-12645 GCA_004027635.1 Crocidura indochinensis
AGATAAAAATAAAAATAAACAGCTATTTGTGAGATAGTTTAAGTACAGATTAAAGCTTTTTTAGAAACTTAAAATCATTTTCAAGTGAATACTTTAACTATAAATTCAATTTAAAAAATTTAAATAAAAGGTTTTCTTGGGAGGCCCAGGAGATAGCATGGAGGTAAGGCATTTGCCTTTCATGCAAAAGGTCATCGGTTCGAATCCCAGTGCCCCATATGGTCCCCTGTGCCTGCCAGGAGCAATTTCTGAGCATGGAGCCAGGAGTAACCCCTGAGCACTGCCGGGTGTCACCCCCCCCCAAAAAAAAAAAAAGGTTTTCTTTGCTTTGCTTTTTGCTTTTTTTTTTTTTTTTCTGGCTACATACAGCAGTGTTTAGAGGCTATTCTCAGCACTCAGGAATCAATCCTGGCAGTATTAGGGGACTATATGGGATACCAGGGACTAAACCCTGGTCAGTGGCACACAAGGCAAGCATCTTACCCACAGTACTAGCTCTTTAACTTCTAAATAAAAAAGATTTTTAAATTAAAGTTTTACTTTTACTTGTCTCAATAAGTACCTGCGGTCAATATTGTACAGATAATGATATTCAGTGTCATTAGTTTTCATGTTGAATAATAATGAGAGCCTGTTACATTAAAATCAAAAGTGACTATAGGAAAGCAGTCATTTTCCGACCAAACATCCTGTCAATTAATGTGTCACTGAATAACAACCATAAATGACTAGCTAAACCAAAAGAAGCTATCCTTGACATAAATTACATTTAAAAAAAGTCTACAAGTTCTTGTCATACTTTTTTTTCTCTCAACTCACCTTTATTTTTTTCAAGTTTTAGATAATAGTCTAAAGATAAAGCTGTGTTTGTATGTGAATATGATTTCTAAACTGGATGGTTTAGAAACATTTGCATGTCACAAGGATCTCAGGCGTATTATAAAATGTTTAAATGATAATCCCACTAAATGCGTATATATATAAATAAATAATGCAGGACCCAGGCAGAGAGTATAGTGGGTAAGGTACTTGCCTTGCATCTGGCTAACCTGAGTGTGATACCAGCGCCTCCCTGAGCATAGATCCAGGAGAAAGCCCTGAGCACCACCAGGTATAGATCAAAAATCAAATCAAACCTGATAATACTGTGTTTTGTTTGTTGAGTATCACACAGGGTTATTTCTAGAGATACTCGGAAACCATACATGATACCCAGGATGGAACCCAATTCAGTCACAAGCAAAGCAAACACCCCTCCCACTAGAAAGCATTATTTCTTTAGTCCCGATAATCCTATCTTATGTTTTGGGAAATATTGAATCAGTTTTTGGATGAAATAGTTGTTGAGATTAGAAATTTTATTGGAAAGGAAAGTAAAATATCCTTTTGAAGTTTTAGTCAGAAAAAAAATGTTTAAAATCTTTTGAACTAGGCCAGAGAGATAGCACAGCGGTGTTTGTCTTGCAAGCAGCCGATGCAGGACCTAAGGTGGTTGGTTAGAATCCCAGCACCCCATATGGTCCCCCGTGCCTGCCAGGAGCTATTTTTGAGCAGATAGCCAGGAATAACCCCTGGCACTGCCGGATGTGGCCCAAAAAACAAAAAAACAAAACAAAACAAAACAAAAAAGAAAAAAAATCTTTTGAACTAGAGCGGTAGTTCAATGATAGGATATTAATTTGCATGTGACTGACTCAGGTTCTATTTCCAGCATCCCATAAGGTTTCCCTCCCCCCAGGACTGCCAGGAGTAATTCTTAAGAGCAGAGCTAGGAGTAACCCTTGAGCACTGCTGGTTGTGACCCCCAAACAAACAAATCAACAAATCTTGAGCCACACCAGGTGGTAATGGGGAAACTCCTGACTCTGTATTAAAGTATGTTTTCTGGTAATTCTTGGAGACCTTGTGGTGTTGGGCCTCCTGCATGGAAAGTGTGTACCCAGCAATTGACATGCTTCTCTGGGACCCCAAGCAATTCTTTTGTTTTGTTTAGGGAGCAGACCTGATGATGCCAGAGGTCATTCCTGGCTCTGCACCTAGGAATCACTCCAGTGGTGCCCAGTGGACCATGTGGGTTGTTGGGGATTGAACTCATATTGGTTGTGTGCATGACAGGCACCTGACCTGCTGTACTATTGCTCCAGGCTCCCAAAAATATTTTTTGAATAGGGAGGTTTTTATTACTTTGCATTAGATGTTTATTTATTTATGTTTACTTAATTGACTGTTAGAATTACTATAAACCTATGTAAGTTACAGTTCCTCAAAGCATATTAACAATCACAAGATTTCAAACTTTAAAGTTATTACCTCTTTATTTTTCTTTCCTTATAAAGAGTTCTTTTATTAGGCAAATAACTAATATGTAACAATCAAGAATATTTGTTAAAAAATAGTATAGAATATGAAGTTGGAGGAAATTGGGTTCAAATTACTACTCAATCTCAATTTTTGTTTTATTCTAGTTCATGAATTTGAACTTATTTTCACCAAACCTTATTTTCCTCAAACGGACCATGGAAATAGTTACAGCATCTTTTCCACGGGGTGCTATGAAGAACTTTGAGAACCAATCCTTACCGTGGACTCCATTCACACAATGTTAACTAAACAATGTCATTTTGCCATTTTGAATTTTGTTTTTATAGACTTTTTGTAGGATTTTAATTAATTCATTTAATTTTATTAGTTTGGGGGCCACACCCAACGATGCTCAGGAAGTAATTCTGGCTATGCATTCTGGAATTATTCCTGTTGGTTTCAGGGGACCATATGGAATGCTGGGGATTGGACCCAAGTCAGCCAACAACCCAAGTTATCTGTGTACAAGATAAACTCTCTCCCCTCCAAACTATTGCTCTGGCTCCAGGCATAAGCATTTTAAAACATGCAAATTTATAATTGTTGTGCTTATGATGCAGCCATTTGAGGATGCCAGGCACATAAGCCCCTATTTAGAAAATTAAATAAAAATCTTCTATGCTGCCTAGCACTTCTTTGCTCCAACGTGAATCTTCGAAATCTAGAGTTACTTAAATGGCATCAGATACCCTAAAACCCTTGCTGATCATAACTTTCTCAGTCCTCATTTATATCCTCCTTGCAAGGACTCTGGCCAATTCCCATTATTATCAAGTTATTAACTACAGTCTTCTGTTCACTTTCTTTTTCCCTTTGACTGTGGGAATGAGTCCAGCCACAACATAAGAAAGTCTAGTGGTTCTTTCCCTCTCTTCCAGATAGTTGTTACTCTGATTTTTCTTGAGTCATTTTCATTTGGTTAACAGCACTGTAGACAATTTCTAGGAGCAAGACAAAATGTCTTCCCGTTTTCCTCTGAAATGTTTCTAGTCTAATTTCAGTGAATGACTATCTCATACTCCAGCTAAAGCATACTCCAGTTTTAGTTTACCGTTAGAAATGGAGATGTTTAAACTCTCAGCTATGAAGCTATGAACAATTCAGTAAGTTAGGGCAAAATAAAGGTATGTGGTTTTGTAACCACAACACACTGGAAACAGAGCCTTGCCGTAATCCCAACAATTTCACCTCTTCCTCTTTGCAGATATTTGATCTATCCTCCTCCTGAATTTAGCAACCACTGATCAGATTACTTTGTCTCGCTATCATCATGTCTTTTCAGGAATATCATAGATATGGACTCGATC
This sequence comes from Crocidura indochinensis, assembly GCA_004027635.1. Lineage (NCBI taxonomy): Eukaryota > Metazoa > Chordata > Mammalia > Eulipotyphla > Soricidae > Crocidura > Crocidura indochinensis. The sequence goes on from PVKC010038976.1 coordinate 3,669, forward strand.
ATTCTGTTTCTACTTTTTGTGGCTGAATATTCTTACCATGTATTAAATATATACCTTACATTTTGGAAGTTTGTTTATACCTCTTTGCTTTTTAGGAAGACTGACATTGGTAACATTTTTTGACAGAATAAAATTAAAAGGCTTTTTTTTTTAGGACAAATCCTGAAAAAAAAAATGACATTCAGCATTTATTTTACAGCAGTTTTCCCAAAGCAGCTTTACACTGAAAAGAATAGGTTCTGCAAATTTCTTCCCTGGAATTGTCTTTAAAAGCTGTGTAATTAGCAGGGCTCCTGCTTTGTTTTGTTTTGTTTTGTGGCCACACCCAGCAATGCTTAGGACTTATCTCTAGATCTGTGCTCAGCCATCATGCCTGGCAGAGCTTGGGGGATCAAATAGGGTGCAGGGATCAAGCCCAGATAAGCCACATGCAAGGCAAGTGCCTTATCCATTGTACTCTCATTGCAGCCCCAGAGTTCCTGCTTTTACTATGCGCTAGCCTTGTAGGTCTCATGTATTGTTTGGTATGATTTTGGGTGGACTGGGAATACTCAAAACATTTTATATAGAATAATAGAAATAATGTTATTTTTTACTTAGAATGGCTTTATGAAAACATTTTATCTTTGGATAGTGGAAAAGCTATAAAGTTTTTGTGATTTACTGATGCTAATATGTGTATCAGTAGTATATTACTTCTTTTTTTATTTTTTTTTTTTGATTTTGGGTCACACCCGGCAGTGCTCAGGGGTTACTCTGGCAGGCACGGGGGACCTTATGGGACACCGGGATTCGAACTGATGACCTTTTGCATGAAAGGAGTATATTACTTCTTATTGATAGATTCTTACCTTGTAAGATCATACCATAGTTTATTCAGTTGTCATCATTTCATTTATGTTTATTATATTACTTTTTTTTTTTTTACTAAAGCACTATGATTTACAAAGTTACTCAGTTGGGTTTTAGATATGCTATGTTTCAGCACTAATTCCATCACCAGTGTGACTTTCTCTTCACCAGAGTCTTCTACCCACCATCATAGCATGCTCCTTGCAGTCACAAACAAATTTACTTTATATTTGTTTGTTACAACACAAAAGTAAATGGTATCAAAACTTCAGGTCAAGTGTCAGTTTGAAATATCATCATGCCGTTATTAAAGTAGTTTCAAGGGATTTATTGGTCTGTGATTGGTTCCAGCTGAGCCATTTGTGATACTGTTTAGACTCACTGAGCTTGGTAAATTTCTATATAACTTTCCCAACAGATTTCCTGGGATAGTATTGGGCTCACACTACTATAAAATTTGGAGGCCTTGAGCGGCCACTTGCAGATGCGTGGTCCAAGATTTATAAATCTGATGTAAATTGGGTGGCATGGCAGTTAGATAAGGTTAAGTCATGGAACTGGGCTATTTAAGAGGGTAGAGAATGTGGTGGTGGGTTGTTGTGTTCACGCAGAAAGGAGAATCTGCCCCCATCCATTCTGAGAATTCCATAGATGTTTCAGCCTGGACCAGACTACTAGGAAATTATCAGTGGCTCTTAATTTCATTTGAAACTTGGTAGAAGAGCTGGGGCATTTTCCTCTATACCACTCTACTATACCACTTATATACACAGATCCCCTGGAGTCATACTTCCCATTGCTTCCCATTATCACTTCTCCCTCCCTCATTTTCTTTCCTACTCTGCCTTTCTTTATAATTTGGAACCAAGGGAAATCTAGGCATCCTCTCTTTAAAATATTCCATACATTCTCTTTAAAACATTCCAATTATTCTATATATCATATATAAGCGAGATCATCCTGTTTGTCATTTGATTTATATTTAAATTCTTTCTAGGTCTTAGAGATTCTGAAGAATTAAAATTTGCATGCTGGTTTTGTATAGGTATATAATTTTTTTTTTTTATGATAGGGGGAATTTGAACCATGCCAAGTGGTGCTCAAGTATGCACTTCCTAGCTCTTCTAGCAGTGCTTGGGAGACCATACCTGGCACCAAGGATTGATTGAATCAGGATCAACTGTATGCAAGACAAAACCTTAATTCCTGTATCTCTCTTAAATTTCTCTCTCTGACCCTTCTTGTTCAAATTCAATTAATTATATATGTTTTGTTCTATAGATTTTCTATGAGTATTGATCTACATGTCCATACTTTTGCCAATAACTATGTACTCTCAATGTTGTGTATCTAAGTCTTCAAGTCAAGTAGTGTGAGTCTTCTTAACTTTGTGGTCATTTTTTAAAATTACTTTAGCAATTTTATTTTGTTTGCTATATCTACCAAAGTTTAGATTCTGATAGCTAATAATTATTTGTTAAAATACCTATTGTGCAAGGCTAGAAAGATGGGTAGGGCACTTGCCTTGCATGTGGCTCACATACCATCCTTCATACCATCTATGGCCCCTCAAGTCCATCAGGAGAATGAATGCAGATCTGGTGGAAACCTGACTTTTATAAATAGAGATAAAATTTTTTCCTTCCAAACTGGTATTTTTGTTTGTTTTGGAGTAACACCTAGAGATACCCAATACCAGAGATACTCCTGGCTCTGTGATCAGAGATCATGCCTGGTGTGCTTAGGGTAACTATATGAAGTTGGTGAGAATTGAACCCAGGTTGACCATGTGCAAGGCAAGTGCCCTATCCATTGTACTATCACTCTAGTCCCTAAATCTGTATTTCTTTATTGTCTTGTTTTATAATGCCTATTTGGAACTCTATAGGATGTTGAAAAGGGAATAGTGAACACCTTTGTTTTGTTCATCCTCAGGAAAACACTTGATCTTTTGGTATTAATTGTAATGTTAACTGAAATTTTCTCAGAGCTGTCTTTCCTAGAGTATGGAACATAGGAACAATGGGACATTTTTTTGTATTCTTAGTGCTGGTTGTTGTATTTTATTTTATTTTCATCACTGTTTGTTTGGTGACCACACCAGCAAAGCTCGGGGGTTACTTCTGATTATGCATTCAGCAATTACTTGTAGTGGGGTTCAGGGGAACATATGGGATTTTGAAATCGAATCTGGATTGGCTACATACAAAGCAAGAGCTTTACCGACCGCGTTCTTCCTCAGATCCCTGCTTTATTTATTTATTTATTTTTGCTTTTGGGCCACACCCAGCGGTGCTCAGGGGTTACTACTGGCCATCTGCTCAGAAATAGCTCCTGGCAGGCACAGGGGACCATATGGGACACCGGGATTCGAACCAACCACCTTTGGTCCTGGATCGACTGCTTGCAAGGCAAATGCCGCTGTGCTATCTCTCCAGGCTCTTATTTATTTATTTTTAAATCATGTTGAACTTTTTAAAATCTTTCTTTGTATCTATTGAGATGACCAAACAGTTTTTATTTTTAGTTTGTTAACTTGACAGATGAATTATATTCACAGATTTTCAGCTTTTTTAAACTAGCATGTTCACTGGGTAAAGTTCATTTGGTCTTGACATATTACTTTTTTTAAAATATATTGTTGGATAAGATTCATTACATTTTCTTGAGGAATTTTGTGAATATGTTTATGGTATATTGGTCTAGAGTTTTTATGTTCCAATGTATTTGTTTCATTTGTAATTTTGACACTATGATTTTATTGTTAACTCTGGCAATCCTATTATAAAAGAACTTTGATTTCATTATGGACACTGTTGATGAGAGATGCCCAAAGGAAAGTCCACAAAGATTTTGAAGGGATTCCCAAAAGTCTAATCAGCATAAAAGAAGACAAAGCTGCTGATAACTAAAGAAAACTTGGATTACCAAATTCCATAGTTACTCTTAAGTAACTATGGTTAATAAAAATGTTAGCTGCATTTGAATGTTTTTCTCAATAATGTTAAAAGGAATTTTAACCAGAAGAAATAATACACTTAACCACTTAACACAGTATTAAATAAATGCTTGAAAGCCACTAGCCTCTAACCCCAGGTAACATACTATAGTGGCTTTGTTTTTTGTCAGTCTAGCTAAATTGGAATTGTGGTTCCTCAGATTCCCTGCTTTGTTTAGAGTTTACCATGAGGAAATATATGCATGAGGGAAAGGAGGGTGGAGAGAGAGGGAGAGAGAGGGAGAGAGAGGGAGAGAGAGGGAGAGAGAGAGAGAGAGAGAGAGAGAGAGAGAGAGAGAGAGAGAGGATTAAGACTCTTGCCCTGCATCCTTCCCACCCTGATTTAAATCCTTGGCACTATAGATATAAGCACTGCCAGGAGTCACTCATGAGTACAGAGCCAGGATAGTGCCTAAGCTCAGAAGGGATCCATTCCTCCTGTCCCCACACACACCCCAAAATAATCTGTGCAAGATTTGGAGCAAAGAAATGAAGCACTAGCCATTATTACACTGCAGGCACACTTTTGCTAATGCTCTGACTCAGTCTGTTGGCTGGGGATTCCCTTGTTCATCACCTGCCAATCTCCTTAGCTGCTTTCAATATTGAGCCATTGGGTATTTGGGTATAGGCAGAGTCATTAGAAAGGCGCCATCCATCATTGCCGCAAGCTAGGGTACTTGCTCTCTACTAGCTCATGCCCAGAGTTTTCCTCACCAACTGCCTGCCCAACTGCTCTGCAGCAACTTCAAAACCTTTTCACTGTCTTATTGTGCTTCCATTTACTCTTCCCTGCTGGTGACTTTTTATCACTAGCTGCTCCCACTACTCCCCACCCTTACTGTTTTTCATTAACCTTCCACACGGCCCATAGCACTGTCCGTGGAAGACAGTTATGCACATGGAAAATATAAGGCAAGGGGGGGAGGGGAGGAGAGAGAGAGAGAGAGAGAGAGAGAGAGAGAGAGAGAGAGAGGAGTATTGTCCTTTGCTCATTCAGGAATGTCCACAACTAGTGGCATCTGTCATAGGAACACATGACCTTGGTGTCTTTGTGTTGATATCTCCTAAGAGCGGCTCAATTAATGTGGTTATCTGTTCTCACTTAGGTGAGAGAAAAATAAGAGAGAGAGAGATGCATTGAATATTTTCAACCTAGCAAGGAGTCTAGTTCCATCTCATAAAGAGAGGTTTTTCCAGAGACAGAAAAGTTTAGATATTGGGTGGCATAGATAGCAAAAATATTTTCCCACTCTGTTCTCTCATCCATAGATAGTCTTTTCATACTTAAACTTCCAGAAACAGAAGGAAAAAAAAAGAAAAAGGAGACAGGGAGAGAGAAGAATTTAAAAGAAACAAATTGATTAATTTTATAAATAATTTCCCCCAGAACAACAGATATGTGTTCATCTCCTTTACTAAAGTGTTCAGTCCAAAGGCTCCTTGGTAACTGAATCCAGTTGCTGATGATATAAGTCAGGATCTCAGAAAGATGTGCATCGTCTTCTTCCTTCCTCGCTATTCTCTCAATATTCTGTGTGTAACAGACTGGTGAAAGAGCAATGACAAAGTCAATTTAGATCACCCACAAAATGTGGGGGAAAGACAGCTAGGGAGACAATGGCACTTAGTTGACTTAATATAGATATATACCTATGTAAGGACAGAAATAGTCCCCCTTTATAGCAAGAATCTTTTGGCTAGGTAGATGTTTTTATTTCCTTTACCTTCAACTGATTTGCATTTTTAACCCAAAGTGATAACTCAAACCAACACTTCTGAATTAATTGAGCCCTTAATGGACCTGCAAATTAAAAGTTTCTATAATCTTCTACCACTGTCAATGTAATGCTAGGTGGTAAACAAGCAGTCTAATGACATTTTCTGTTTATAATCAGGAGTACTCACCCTAAAGCATTCTTAAACTGTTATTCACTGGCATGTGAACCTAAACTGATCATTGACCTAGGAAACCCATGGTTGATGTCTAAAGAAGCTTTCTCTTTGGGGTTTTAAAATCTCCAAGTCAGAACCAGTGTCACTGGAATAGAAAGCAAATATTTTTTGATTTTCAGGTTAATCTCTACTAGCTGTGAGAGAGATGTTTGCTGCTTCCCACAAGAGCATCAGGAATCAAGGACCCATGTCATCATCCCAGCACTTGACTAGACTGACTACTTCTGGGTGATGAATATGTGATAGGAGAACCGTATGGCTAACAGCTCACCTCTTTGCTCTCTTATTTTCATTTTTTGTTGTTATGGTTGTTTTTGTTTTGCTTTTGGCCACACCCAGCAGTACTCATGGGCTATTCTGGACTCTGTTCCAAGAGTAACCCTTAGGAATGCTCAGGGGACCATATATGGTGCTGGGGATTTGAACCAGGGCCCATGGTATGCAAGGCAAGTGCCTTAGTTCTGCACTGTTTCTGGCCCTCACTTTTTTCTTTTTTCCTTTTTCCTACAAGGAAAAGTTAAATTTTAATGGGCTTGTCTTTTCCAAATACCTGTCCACTTCACTGACAGTGCAGGTGAATTAAACTTCCAGGTGAAGGAATTGTTCCTGAGGCTGTCAGATCTGACATGATGAGCTTCATTCAGGTGAGTCCTCAGGAATGGGCTGTTTCTTCCTGGGAACTTGTTGACATGGGGGGAAGGGTACACGGATGCTTGAATGGTCTGAATGTGGCCCTTCTTTATTCGTTCTTGGGTCATGCCCAGTGACTTTCAGGTGTTACTCCTGGCTTTGCACTCAGAAATTACTTCTGGCTGTCTATGGGGACCATATGGGATGCCGAACCCACGTCAACTGCAAGCAAGGCAAATGCTTTACCTGCTGTCCTATCGCTCCAGCCCCAAATGTGACCCTTCTTGTCAGGAGTACTCTTGCTCTAGCTAAGACAAGGAGTCATTCTGAAGATTCATTTTAGCTCATGTATTCCTTTATGCTTTAGCAAAAAAGTAACTAGATATAATAGGTACTCAGAATTCTAGTTGGCCTATGTGAAAGGAGCTCAGATAAAAATCTCATTTTTATTTCTTCAGTATACTTATGTAATGTCAACTGTATACAAACATTGATTCAACGACTTGGACATAAAACTACTTGGAACAAAAGAAAACAAAAATCCGTGCCGTGCCTTCATAAAGCATATGCTCAGGAATTAGAACTAGTGTTGAGCCAATTTTCAGTAATTCCTAAGTATCTCTATCTGCCTTTATGTTCATATTTTTTTTTTTTGGTTTTTGGGCCACACCCAGTGACGCTCAGGGGTTACTCCTGGCTATGCGCTCAGAAGTTGCTCCTGGCAGGCACGGGGGACCATATGGGAACTGGGGGATCGAACCGTGGTCCGTCCTAGGCAAGGCAGCAGGCACCTTACCTCCTGCGCCACCTCCCGGCTCCCGCCTTTATGTTCATTTATCAATGGCATGCAGATGTCTCTAAGAAAGTAGAAATAATTCTTTTTTTTTTTGGGGGGGGGCACACCCGGTGACGCTCAGGGGTTACTCCTGGCTATTGGCTCAGAAGTCGCTCCTGGCAGGCACGGGGGACCATATGGGGTACCGGGGGATCGAACCACGGTCTGTCCTAGGTTAGCGCAGGCAAGGCAAGCACCTTACCTCCAGCGCCACCGCCTGGCCCCAGAAATAATTCTTGATGCATGCATTTAGCCTTGCTATACCTTTTTCTTCCTGGTGCCCCCGCACCCCCTTCAAATTTCTCTTTCAATACTGGGATTCTGTGGATGTAATGTGGATAAAATATGTATGTATTGTTTATTGAATTGAGTCAGGATCAAGAATACAATAGGGTGAGTGACCAAACTCCACTTTTAGGACACATATAGCAAATCCTTGCTTATCTGAATTAGAAGTTGTTGATTTTTTAAAATAATTGCTAGGAATTGAGAGCCTACTTAAGAGACTTTGGGGTCACTCCTGTCCATAGAATGCTCCTCAGGCCTATCCTTGCTAGGGGCCACAAGGGCTAAACCCAGCAGTTGCTCAGGGCCTTGTGTGCGGCAACCCTTTGAATGATGTCTTCAAACTTGTATATCTTATGCACACACCCCGGGCACTAACTGGCATCCACACTACCCTAGCACTACCTGATTCTGCTGGACCCAGAATCAGTGGGCCCAAGCAGCACTGCATTGCTGCTCAGAGAATTGAACTCAGATAGCTCAGATGAAGAAGTATTTGGATTAATGCTTTTTGGAAAGTCCCTTCCCCCCAAAGAGAGTGTCCAACGAAGTTCTGAGCTGAATGATTAAAATAACCTAGAATAACTTAGAATACACTGAAACTCCAACTCTTATTGAATTTCCTTTTTTGTTTTTGTTTTGGGGCCACACCTGGTGATGCTCAGAGGTTAACTCCTGGCTATGCCCTCAGAAATTACTCCTGGCTTGGGGGACCATATGGGACACTGGGGGATCAAACTGCAGTCAATCCTAGGTCAGCCTCGTGCAAGGCAAATGCCCTACCGCTGCACCACTACTCAGGTCCCTTTTACTGAATTTCTATTGCCAAAATGTGATGAATAAAAACTTGTAATAGCTGAATTGATAAGAAATATTTTATTTCTGACCTTACTTCAACTAAAACTCGCTGTATCTGTTTCTTTTCTGCATGTATATTCACTCAGATACATATATACACTTTTTTTTTTTTTTTGGTTTTTTGGGTCACACCCGGCAGTGCTCAGGGGTTACTCCTGGCTCCATGCTCAGAAATTGCTCCTGGCAGGCACGGGGGACCATATGGGGCACCGGGATTCGAACCGATGACCTTTTGCATGAAAGGCATGCTATCTGCTAGGCCCCACATATATACACTTATAACTACATACACTTATAGCTACATTTGCACTCATCCATATGTAAAATAATATGAGCACACCTCCTCAACATACTACTGAGTGAAAGTAGTCAGACACTAAAGAGCATGTATGTATAAATGTATTAGGTTCAGTGGGCAACAATTGTCAGTCTTCCTTGCGACAAGTCTGATAGTTGGTTGCTGAGGAGATTGTGACCTTCTTGAGTGGGAAGTGTTTGTGGGGTGCTGATGTACTGTAGCTTTTTTCTTTTGGGGAGACACTATTTCTCGTTTTGTTCAAGAG
>PVKC010038977.1:0-12612 GCA_004027635.1 Crocidura indochinensis
CCAAAACTGTAGTAATTTTTCATTTAATGGAAAATAATCTGGTTAAGTCAGAATAAACACATTTCACTCTTGTAGTTAATAACCTTCTTTCTTATTAACCTTTCCAATATTTTGATGCATGATAAAAATATTTTTTATTGATTCTGAAAGGGTGAAATAAAACACACTGAAATACAAATCCATATTTCTAGTGGCAAGTAGATCCATAAATCTATATGAAAAGTACATAAACAAACTACAGGGACTGGGGTGGTGGTGCTAGCCATAAGCAGGGGTCCTCAAACTTTTTAAACAGGGCCCAGTTCAGTGTACCTCAGACCATTGAAGGCCAGTCTATAGTAAAAACAAAAATTATGAACAAATTCCTATGCACGCTGCATACATCTTATTTTGATGTGAAGAAACAAAACAGGAACAAGTACAATATGTGGCCCGCGGGCCGTAGTTTGAGGACCACCATAAAGTAAGCTGCTTTTTGCACTCAAGCCTAGGACAGACTGTAATTTGTTCCCCCGGCATCCCATATGGTCCCCCAAGCCAGGAGCGATTTCTTTTTTTTTTTTTTTTACTTTTATTGATTTTATTTTATCTATCTTTTGATCATTCCACTTGCCATTTTTGTTTTAATGAGCAATATAAAATACATTTGTTTGTACCTACAAAGAGATACAAGGTTTGGGGGATGGGTAGGAAATTGGGGACACTGGTGAAGGGAAGGTCATACAGGTAGGTAGTGGGATTGGTATTGAAACTCTGAATGCCTAAAACAAGTTTATTATGTACAATTAGAAAATTACGATGTTATAATTTTTTTAAAAAAAAGCTCAACAGTTGACATCTGTCTTTGTATTTGCTAATATTTGATTCAAGTGTTTTTTTTTAAGTTTATATACTTAGAATGATAATACTTTCAAAAGACTTAAAAATAGAACATACTGTCACTATAAATATGCATTGAGAACTGTATTTAGTTACATCTTCAAGCATCAGATAAAATAGTATAAAACATACAGTACCGAATGTCAATAAAATGGGCTAAACTGTTTTGGTTTATCTTTGTGGATTTTTTTGCCCTAAAGAAAAATAACAATGCAAAAAGATTAAAAAAAAACACACACATACACAGCAACCAATAATAAGAGATATTAATTCCCTTAGTTTTCAACAACTGAGTTTAAAGAAACTCATTTCTTTATCCATTCACCTTCTAGAGATATAAATGAGCATACACAGCACTAAAAGTATTCTGAAAAAGTTCCAACTGTACTCAGACCAAGTCAGTCTGTTTGAAATAATAAATTCTAGTATTCCAGAAGCCAGAGAAATAGTACAGCTGGTAAGGTGCTTGCCTAGTACATGACTGAGGTGGGTTCAATCCTCGGCATCCTATGTGGTCCCTGAGCCCTGCCAGGAGTTGAGTGATCCCTGAGCACAGAGACAGGAGAAAGCCCTGAGCATTGCCAGATGTGGCCCATACCCAAAATCAAACAGAACAGAAAGAGAAAGAAAGAAAGAAATGGTATTCCAAAGTAGTGTTTGGGTGTGGCTATGAGGACAGCTGAGTTTTATTCCCTGCTGTGTTAGACAGCTTGAGAACCGTTTCCAAATCAGAACTAGGAGAAGAAAGACGAAACCAAAGGCACCACTAACCTTTAAGAGGCTCATGCGACTAAAAGCTTGACTTGAGCTATGAACTGCGGGTTCAACCTGTTCTCCTTTCATTACGTCTATGATAAAGACACTCATCCCTGTGTTGGGACTGACTGACAAGAGTTCAGCTTTCGTCACCGTGTCTGGCCCGGAACACTGGAGGTCAACCATAAAGTAGTTAAACAGACTTCTCATGTTAGCACCGTGACTCGCAACTAAAACACTGGCCACCAAGTCCAGAGCACCACTGTCTGAATTGAAGTTGGAGGCATGGTTTTTCCTGAGAGGGAATATCTTCGCCAGAGATGTTTCCAGATAGTTGTTGGGACCTTCTTGGGAAGCCTGTTCATTTTGATCTACTTCTTTCAGGATCTGGTGACAGAGAAATTCGAAGAAGTCTATCCCACGCATTTTCACCTGATCTAGTGTCTCTCCTCCAGGCGGCGTGAAGAAAGGACATTCTTCCCCCTTGGCTTTTGCCATTACCCTCAGCTCACTGAGCTGCTTGCCTTCTGCAACTCCATATTTCCTCTCTCGAAGCCTTGTGTCATACTGCAATACCATATTTTTACAGAATTTGCTCTTCTCCAAAATCCCATGCATAGTCTGCTTTGTCCTTAAGAGATCACTGCAGAAGACATGCGTAAACTGGACATTTTCAAGAAACACACCAGCGACTGCTGCCTGTTTAAAGCCTGTTTCTGAGAGGGGTTCATCTACTCCTTGTCCTTGAATTACTCTCTCCTTGTTAAGATTTGTCTCGCCATGGTGGATAAAGGTCAAGGCAAAGCGCTTCATCTTGCCGATGGCTACAAGGAGGAGAAGAGAAGAAGTCCCCAGGAGCGATTTCTAAGCACGTAGTCAGGAGTAACCCCTGAGCACTGCCGGGTGTGACCCCAAAACCAATAAATAAATAAATAAATAAATAAATAAATAAATAAATAAAAATAAGCAAGAATATAAAATAAATTTTATAAAAGTCAGAGGAAGACCTTCCTTCTAATACAACATAGCATTTTTTTTGGGTCACACCCAGCAGTGCTCAGGGGTTACTCCTGGCTCCATGCTCAGAAATTGCTCCTGGCAGGCACGGGGGACCATATGGGGCACCGGGATTCGAACCGATGACCTTTTGCATGAAAGGCAAACGCCTTACCTCCATGCTATCTCCCGGGCCCCTACAACATAGCATTTTAAAGAGTAAAACCAATGCTGAAAATAACAATTCAGTAACAATTAAAATGTAGCTCAGTGGTAGAGACTATGCTGACTTGTTTATGATTCTAGGATTTAATCCATAGTGCTCTCTCAAAAACCTCATTTTGGTTTTAGAGGGGACTTTTGAATCATACTTGGCAATGCTCAGATAAATGAACTAGGATGGGCCATATGCAAGGCAATCTCTATACAAATGGGGTACTATCTCTTTGCCCAAGAATAAAAATAATTAAGCAGTTAAGGAGCCAGGAGATGACTCTAAGGGCTGAAGCCTATACTTATATACAGGAGCCCTAGGTTCCCTCTCAGTGTCATATAAATCCTTTTTTTTTTGGGGGGGTGCGCACACCCGGTGACGCTCAGGGGTTACTCCTGGCTATTCTCTCAGAAGTCGCTCCTGGCAGGCACGGGGGACCATATGGGGAACTGGGGGATCGAACCGCAGTCCTTCCTAGGTTAGCGCAGGCACCTTACCTCCAGCGCCACCGCCCGGTCCCCAGTGTCATATAAATCCAAAGAGGACCAGGGAGATTGTATAAAGTAGGGTGCTTGTTGTGTCTGGTCGACTTGGATTCTCTCCTCGACATCCGATATGGTCCCCTGAACTCTGCCAGTAATGATCCCTCAGTGCAGAGTCAGGAGGAACCCCTGAGCACTACTGGATGTGGCCCAAAAACAAAAAAAAAAACCCAAAAAACCAAACATATGGATTAAAAGCATAAAAGGGATATTTATTTTTTTCAAATAAGTAAAATAAATAGTGGTTTGTTAATCAAATGGTTGAGCGAAGGCATTCCGCAGCTGCTTCTCTCTCATATGTAAAGAAGTATACTAAATATTATTTCTCTAGAGCCTAGAGTAATAACAGAGCAGGTAAGGAATTTGCTTTGCATGCAATTCAGGTTTAATCCCATGACCCTTGGAGCACCAATAGAAGTTATTCCTCAGTGCAAAGTCAAGAGTGACTCCTGAGCATCACCAAGTGTTAACCCCAAAACAAAACAATTTCTCTAGGTATTCAATAGAACATTTCATAAAGCTGGCAATAAGAATGGCTTTACTTTGTTTGCTTGTTTTTTGGGTCACACCCGACAGCGCTCAGTGGTTACTCCTGGCTCTATGCTCAGAAATCGCTCCTGACAGACTCAGGGGACCATATGGGAGGCCGGGATTTGAACCAATGACCTTCTTTTTGCGTGAAAGGCAAATGCCTTATCTCCATGCTATCTCTCCAGCCCCAAGAATGGCTTTGAAATGAGACAAAAATGAGCTGCAGACTCAAAGTAGCATGATGCACTCAAATTCACATTACCTAACTTGTACTGGAGGCTGTGGCTGTCTGAAGGAAATTTGTGAAGAAAAGAAGCAACAGCAAAACAAAATGTGGCACTGGAGTCAAAGAGACAGCACAGCAGTAGGGCATTTGCCTTGCATATGGCCAACTCGGAAGGGGCTTGGTTTGATTCCCACATCCCATAGGGTCCCGCAGCTTGCCAGGGGCTTTTTCTGAGTGCAGAGCCAGGAGTAACCCATGAGCGTCACTGGGTGTGGCCCAAAAAATCAATCAATCAATAAAGCTTAAAAAAAGGCAGCACTGGGGCCCGGGAGATAACATGGAGGTAAGGCGTTTACCTTTCATGCAATAGGTCATCGGTTCGAATCCCGGTGCCCCATATGGTCCCCCGTGCCTGCCAGGAGCAATTTCTGAGCATGGAGCCAGGAGTAACCCCTGAGCGCTGCCGGGTGTGACCCAAAAACAAAAACAAAAAAAAAAAGGCAGCACTAAGAATGGAGATTCCATTGAACTTTCCAACAACTGAAAAATTCACAGTGAAACCCTCCCCCAAATTCATCTTAAGTTTTGATATCCTAAAGATGAGCATAACCTGGAATAGACAAATATTGCTCTATAGTAAAACTATTTAGTTTTGTTTGTTTGTTTTTTTGAGTCACAACTGCTGATACTCGGGGTTAAAATAACTCCAGGGTCTAAGCTCAGAGATAACTCCCGTGGTCTCAGGGAATTATATGTGGTCTCAGGTGTCAGGGATTGAGTCCAGTTTAGTTGCATGCAAGGAAATGCCTACCTGCTATATCACTTTGACTCTATAATAAAACTATTGAAAACTGAAAATACCTACATGTGATTAAATAGAGCTTCTTCTACTACTGCAAGCTGAATCCAACAATTCAAATTTTAAGGTCAAATCTGCTAGTTGAGAAATTAGATCCTTATAGGGTGTGAAGTCTAGCTGAGATTTCAAATGTTCCAATTCATCTATAGTCAAAGATTTTCTACCCTAATATAATTGGATAACATAAACCCAATCGAAAAATTCATCATTTATAATAATATATATCCAAATGACCAACCATACTGAAAAACACAAAACCAAAAAGGGGTTCAAAAAGAATCAAGGGCTAGAGTGATAATACAGGGTGATAAGGTACAAGATTTGCATATGGTCAATGTCAACTAGATCCCCAGTACCACATAGACCCCCAAGAACTGCAGGTACAACCGGAGAGGTCAGAAAACTATAGGCTCTGAGCAGTACAGCATCCTTATCCTTGCATTAAAATATTGGTCCAGTTGGCCAAACAGGACCTCCAGGGTATCCTCAGGACTGCTCAGGACCCAACCTTAAATTAAGACTAAACCAAAGGTTAACAAGCTAGGACTGAGGAATGGCTCAGTCCAACTCAAACTTGTCCTGTAACCTTAAAGACATGACCTTGTGTCCTTGGGGTACAGTCCTGGCACTTCTGCTATCTGGGACCCCAAACACAATGAGCCTCTGGAGCATCCTAATCAGGTGAGCATGATCTCAAAGATATACATTCTCTGTGACCAGCATGCCACTCCAGTACAGTGACTCCTGTAAGCACTACAATCAGAATATGTAATTAAAAATTAATGTAACCCCAGTAAGTATGTATGCAAACACCACAACTGTTCAACTCCACCCCTCAGAGTCAAGTGCACAAGCACCATAGCCGGCAATGTGACTGTCAGCCACTGACCATCTTAACAAAGAGAAGGAAAAGGAAGAATACCAAAACACACAAAAACATTTTTGGTGTTTGCACTATCATTCTGTGCCCTCCCCCCAAAAGGGGAAAAAAGTCTTAAAAAGATTTTACAACAGGCTCTAGAACAATTGTATAGTGCGCTGGCACTTGCTTTGCACATGACGAATCTAGGTTCAATCCCCAGCATCCTATACGGTCCCTGAGCACAGCCAGGAGTGTAAAGCCAGGCATAACCCTAGAGCATTAGCAAGTATGGCCCAAAACAACAACAACAAAATAAAATACAGAATGAAAAAGGAAAAAAATTAACAGGGACCAAAGCAATAGTATAGCTGGTAAGGCACTTACTTGCCTTGCACAAGACTGAGGGGGGTTCAATGCCTAGTGCCCTATGTGATTCCCAAACCCTGCCAGGAATGAACCCTGAGCACATTGGGGTGTGGCCCAAAACAAACAAATTAAGACTTATTAAGCTAGTAAAGACTTAATTGAGAATTATTTTAGTAATTAAGGACTTAATCAAGTTATTATATACACAATTGTCCCTCCTCCTTAACACAAGCTTGATATATAATACATACACTTAATGGAAAACATACCATTAAATATGAAAATGAAAAGTATAACCTTTTCTCTAACTCCATTTACTCCTTAATGTATATATCATACCTCTTTCTTTTGGGGGGGGTGGTTGGGCCACACACGGCAGCGCCCAGATGTTACTCCTGGCTCTGGCTCAGAAATCGCTGCTGGCAGGCCCAGAGGACGATACAGGATGACAGATTTAGAACCACTGTCTGTCATGGATTGGCCGTGTGCAAGCCAAACATCCTACCGCTGTCACACTTTTTTTTAATGTCTTGTTTTTGGGTCACAACAGGCATTGCTCAAGGCTAACTCCTGGCTCTATGATCAGGGATCATTTAGAGGACCAGATGCAGTGTCAGGAAGCAAACCTAGATCACTTGAATGGAAGGTAAGCAGCCCCACCAACTGAACTCTCTTTCCGACACTGTGTCATGCTTTTTTTTTTTTTTTTTTTTTGGATTTACTGTTGCCTATATGTAGGATATATATAGGAAAAATTAATAGACAAAAATGTTAGAATAGAATTCTTCAAGTGAAGCTGGTTTTAACAGTGTAGATAGATTTATAAGTTTTCTAACTCATTCTGCTGGCAATGATAGAATTTTGGAAAAGACAGCAAGTGCGAGCAGCTAGGCTCCATAGGCTTCTCCTCAATAGACGTTCCACACATAGTAATGAAAGATGAAAGACTTTCCCATTTAAGTGCAAACAAATCAATTCGTTTTTGCAGACAGCCACATCCTGAATATCTATAAAAACCAGAGGGCAAATATAGAGGGTGTTAAACAAATAGTCCTCTCCTATTTTTGAAAGGACTGAAATGATTCTAATTCCCTTTCCATGGGGATTTGCTTGAATATTACTTTTTTGTTTGTTTGTTTTGTTTTTTTGGGTCACACCCAGTGATGCTCAGGGGTTACTCCTGGCTATTCGCTCAGAAGTTGCTCCTGGCAGGCACGGGGGACCATATGGGGAACCGGGGGATCGAACTGAGGTCTGTCCTAGGTTAGCGCAGGTAAGGCAGGCACCTTACCTCCAGCGCCAGCGCCCAGCCCCCTACTTCTTATTTTTTTAAAGTCACATTTCTTATATTATATATTAATTATATTATATATTATATTCTTATATATATATTTCTTATATATTTTTAGAGGGGCATACCCAGTTATGCTCAAAACTGGCTCTGTACTCAGGAATCACTCCTGCTGGGCTCCATATGTAAGGAACCATGTATAGTGCTGGGTATTAAATCCAGGACAGCTGTGTGCAACGCAAGTACCTTATCCGGTATAATATTTTTTCTTTTATTTTTTATAATATTTTTCTAGGTCTCTTAAATTTCAATGAAATCACATATTAGGCACTAAAAAACATCAAGAATGAAAAGTTCAGAAAAATATTTCCCCATTATGAAATGTAGAAATGCAAATTTCTTTCAAGGAAAAAGAATTTGAAATTTAAAAAGAGCATTCTACGATACAGACCCAACTATAACATTTCTGAGTCTCAATCTGATGGCAATGAGAATTTTTACACTGTGTGTAAGTCACAAACAATTCATAAGATACTTCTATCATGTCATGAAAGGAGGATTTAATGGGGCCGGAGAGATAGTACAGTGGGTAGAGTGCTTGCCTTGCACACAGCTGGCCCAAATTTAATTCTCACCATCCCATATTTTCCTCAGAGTCTGCCAAGAGTGATTCCAGAGTGCAGAGCCAGGAATAAACCCCGAGCACTGCTTAATATGGCCCCAAAGCAAAAAGTGAGAGGAGGATTTAAGAAGTTAGTTTTCATGTGACACTTTCGTTTTTTGCTTTTATAGGCCACACCAGTGATGCGCAGGGGTTACTCCTGGCTATGCGCTCAGAAATCGCTCCTGGCTTGGGGGACCATATGGGACACAAGGGGATTGAATCCTGATCCATCTTAGGTTAAGGTGTGCAAGGCAAACGCCCTGCCCCTTGTGCCACTACTCCAGCCCCATCATGTGAGACTCTTCAGAGAATTTAACCCACAGAAATCAGTATATCAAATCTGTTAAGTTCCTTATTTTTGGGGGGCGGGGGGATTTGGGGCCACACTCAGTGATGCTCAGGGGTTACTCCTGGATCTGCACTCAGAAATCACTCCTTGGGTCAGCCACATGCAAGGCAAATGCCCTACCACTGCACCATCGCTCCGCCCTACATCTTTTTTTGTTTTTGGACTACACCCAGTGACACTCATGGGCTATTTCTGGCTATGCGCTCAGAAATCGCTCCCGGTTTTTGGGACCAAATGGGACACCGGGGGATCGAACTGTGGTCCATCCTAGGCTAGCATGGGCAAGGCAGACGCCTTACTGCTGGCATCACCACTCCAGCCCCCCAATGTTTTTTTTAATGTCTTAAAAACTAGGGCCAAAGTGGTAGCGCAGCAGTAGGGTGTTTGCCTTACACGTGGCTGACCCAGGACAAACCTCCGTTTGATTCCCAGTGTCCCCTAAGCCAGAAGTGATTTCTGAGCACATAGCCAGGAGTAACTTCTGAGCATCACCAGGTGTGGCCCTAAAAATAAACAAACAACCCCCCCCCGAAAAAAATAACCTAGAAAGTAACTCCAAAAGTAAAAACACTCCAAGCAACAATAATAAGATGCTAAATTTGTACCATTTCTAGCTTAAACTGAAAGATCACAAATTAATTTTCTCTCAGTGACATCCAGTTTCTATTGTTCCCTCAAGGACTTTTTGGACCTCATATTATTAAAAGACAAAATTCCTAATAGGGATAATGACTCGGGGTAATATGCAAGAAAAGAAACTAACTCAATTCTTAGATGAGGTAAGAAATATTTATAAGTGATAATTTCATTTCATTTTAAATTACTCAAGAAAAATTAAACTGACAAATGTATCTGAGAAATACCTGACAGTGGGAAAAATTAGTTAATTTAATCTTTAAAGGAAATGTCACCTCATTCTTTTTTTCCACTTCCTATACTGTAAGAGACTGTTCCAATAACAATTAAATCTTTCACAAGAATGATATTAAAATTATGTAAGAAAGGAAAATATGATTACCTTTAACTTCACTCCAAAGAAGAACTTGAACATTCTGATGAATAAAAATATAAATTCCTCTTTCTGTCCAAGTCAGCACACAATGCTTGCTTCAAATGAAAATAAATCAGGATGATTCTAGTATGGTGAGAAAGATGTCTTATATAGTGACTCCCTGAATTCATACTTGCACTTCATCTATAGGGGCCAGAGTCATAGGACGACTGTAAGGCACTTGCCTTGCATGAGGCCAACCTGGGTTCAATTCCTGGCATCCCATATGGTCCCTTAAGCACCACCAGGAGTGCTTCTGGTGTAGAGCCAAGAGTAACCCTTGAACAACACTGAGTATAGACCAAAAAAAAAAAAAATCAAGACAACAGAACAGCAACCCAGTCAGAGAAATCCTATTACCACTTTCTGTCTTTAACAGTTCACTAAAATATGGTGCCTAATAAGGAAAAAAATTCATCTATATACCTATACACATTAGTTATTTTCTAGAAAAGGTCCATAAGGCACACCAATTGGTGCTCTTCGGTTACTTCTAGTTCTATGCTTGAAGACCACTCCTGGTAGGGTTTAGGGTACTAAGTGGGATGCCAGGGATTTAATCTGAGTTAGCTACATGAAAGACAAGTGTCCTGTCCACTGTACTATTTCTCCAGGTTCCCAGAACAGCAATATTTAATGTTATTACAATAAAAGTCTGAGAACTCCTTTTACTCTCTGTCCCTCCCATATGACTTTTTTTCTGCCAAAATGAATAGGGTCTGATACCACGTAGTGTGAAATCACCTTATGCACTGTATTTCCAACCCGAGTGAATGGGGCTAAAGCAGGTTAGCTGCAAAGAATTAATAAACCACACCATTTAGGAGATAATCATGGAGTCGGGTTGGCTTCTCACCTCATGGTTCGCACATCAAACCAAATCAAAATCTCTTTATTCTACTGGGAAGGGGAAGGCCAAGTGAGAGACTAAAGTACCTAACCAGGTGGAATTTTACAAGTCAAAGGGCTTGCTGAAAAGAAAGAGGAAGTTGGGGGACTGCTATTGTTTTGGGTAAAAGCAGGGTTCGACCTAACAACTAGGCTGCAAGTGGCCCGATTGACACCTCAAAATTTCATAGTTGTGGGGTCGGTGAGATAGCATAGAGGTAAGGCGTTTGCTGAAGGACCATGGTTTGAACCCCAGCATCCCATATGATCCCCTATGCCTGTCAGGATTGATTTCTGAGCATAGAACCAGGAGTAATCCCTGAGGGCTGCAGGGTGTGACCCCCCACCCCCCAAAAAAAGTTCATAGTAGTGTCAGCCCAGTAGTATCACAGAATATCTAATGGGAAAATTACATAGAAATCTACCAAGCTTAAAGAGCCTAAATAGGAGCCAGAGTGATAGCACAGTAGTAGGGCGTTTGCCTTACATGCGGCCACCACAGGATAGACCCCTGTTCGATTCCTGGCATCCCACATGGTCCACCGAGCCTGCCATAAGCGATTCTGAGCGCAGAGCCAGGAGTAACCCCTGACTGCTGCCAAGTGTGACCCCCCCAAAAAAAAGAGCTTAATCCCTAAACAATAACATAAAAAGCTTAACCACAGCCCAATAAATCTTTAGACAATAACTTTAGTAACACCAGAGAGAAATAGAAAAATTATTTCAAATTGACACACAATTCCATTTAACTTTCTGTTATAACAAACAATATAAAGTAAATCTGTGCCTGCCTGCAAGGGGCAGACTGATTGCTAAAATATGGAAGAATTGGTGTTTGTACATTTAATGTCTGAAATGACTATTATAAACACTTGATAAATCATGGTGAGATAAGAAATTTAAAAGCAAAGAAAAAGAAAAGGGTTTGACAAAGCTCAAGGGACTTTGGTATTATGGTGGTAGGCCAAGTTATTACAATTTAAAGAGGTGTGGAAAAAAACCCTCCTGAAACATCTATAATACTGTAAATCAACGTTACCTAAATAAAAGGGTAGGGATGTAGTTCAATGACAGAGCACATGCCTTTCATGTATGAGGCTCTGTGAAAAATACCAGCACCATAAAAAACTATATAATGAAGGTAATAATAAAGCAATATTTGAAAGAGAAAAACTCCTGGTTAATTACTTAAAAATGTTTAAAAATGCTATTTAAAGCTCTACATAAAGAGTTGTGGGGTTTTTTCTGTTTATTTATTGTTTTAGGGCTACACCTAAGAGTCATTCCTGGCAGTGCTTGAGGAGACCATACGGGATGCCAGGATTGAACCCAAGTCAGCCATGTGCAAGGCAAATGCCCAACCGGCCATACTGTATCTTCAGCCCCTCTGTACTGTAGGCAGGATGCTCTCTGTGGGACTAGGGAGCAAACCAGCTCAGTCACAAGTTAAGTACTTTAACAAATCCTGTACTTTGCATGTCATTCCCAACTTTTTACAGGTGGGGATATGGAGAATACCCGGCTTTGCTTAGGGCTTACTCCTGGTTGTGCACTCAGGAATTAGTCCTGGCACAATCAGGGGACCTTATGAGGTACCAGGGATTGGACCCATAACAGCTGTTACATGCAAGGAAAACACCTTATCTACTGTACTATTGTTCCGGATGCCCAGTCATATCAATGTACTACAGGAAAAAAGGTGATAGTTTATGGGCTAGTGTTGAATTAAATAATAAAAAGGCCCTTTGGATGGAGCTAAATGTTGGTGGATGGCGATGGAGGCCTTTTTCCTCCAGCCCAGGAACATGTGGCTCTAACTTCCTCCAGCCGGTAGGTCAGCAGGTTCAGGTAGAGGCAAGAAAATCATCCACAAACAGGTTCCAAGAAATATCATCTTTATTTATGCCCTAGCCACTACATGTGTGGCCTACCATAACCATTTACGCTGGATTCCTATTCAGCCCTGCATTGCACCTTGTCCCTCAGAGAAATCCTCCTGCTTCTTCCTCCATCCTGCATCCATGCAAATCCCCCTATTGCCCCTGAGGTCAAACCTTTTGTAACCTCCCCCAAATCCCTCCCAGAAATGGGAGGGTCTTTCTTATAGATAAGGTTACAGGAAGAATGCAGGGTGGGGT
>PVKC010038978.1:0-12640 GCA_004027635.1 Crocidura indochinensis
TGATTTTCAATCAGACAGTATCAGTACATATACCTTTATTTTTTCTATTTACATTCTTTTTATTTTAATATCTTTATTTAGAACCATGATTACAAACATGTTTGTAGTTGGTTTTCAGTTATATAAATAAAAATAAAATAAAAAAGAACACCCCTCTTCACCAGTGCAGTATTCCAACAACCAATGTCATGGTAGTTGTCCATGTAGTCATTTCTCTAACTGAACTCACCACTCTTTGTGGCAAGCTTCATATCATGGGCCGGACCTTTCAGCCCTCATCTCTACTGTCTCTGTGCATTACTACAATAATGAGTTTTACATTTATTAAAATCCATATATGAGAGAGACTATGCTGTGTCTATCCTTCCTCCTTATGACTTATTTCACTCAGCATAATTGATTCTATTTCCATCCATGTATAATAAAATTTCATGACTTCATTTCTTCTGTTGGCTGTATAATATACCATTGTGTTTATGTACCACAGGTTCTTTTGTCACTCATCTATTGTCAGGCATCTGGGTTGTTTCCAGATTCTAGCTATTGTAAATAGCACTGCAATGAATATAAGTGTGCATAAGGCATTCTTGTCTTGCGTTTTTGTGTTCCTAGGCTATATCCCTAGGAGTGGTATAGCTGGATCATATGGGAACTCAATTTCCAGTTTTTTGAGTAATCTCCATACTGTTTTCCATAAAGGTTGGACTAAACGGCATTCCCACCAGCAGTGAATGAAAGTTCCTTTCTCACCACATCCTTGCCAGCACTGATTGTTCTTATTCTTTGTGATGTGTACCAATCTCTGTGGTGTGAGATGGTACCTCATTGTTGTTTTGATTTAAATCTCCCTGACGATTAGTGATGTGGAGCATTTTTCAAGTGTCTTTTGGCCATTTGCATTTCTTCTTTGAGGAATTGTCTGTTCATTTATTCTCCCAATTTTTGATGCAGTTGGTTAGATGTTTTTTCTTGTTACGTTCTGTCAGTACCTTGTATATCTTTAGTATTAGCCCTTACCTAATGGGTACTGGGTGAATAGTTTCTCCCATTCTATGGGTGGCTTTTGTATCCTCATTACTATATCCTTTAAGGTGCAGAAGCTTCTCAGAGTATATATAGTCCCATCTGTTTATCTCTGCTTCCACTTGTTTGGACAGTACTGTTTCCTTTTTGAAGGTGCCTGTAGTCTCAATATAATAAAGTGTTTTACCTATATGTTCTTCTATATACCTTATGTTTCCAGGTCTGATATCAAGGTCTTTAATCCATGTGGATTTGAACTTTGTGCATGAATACACATCCCTTTAGAGGACACATTTCTTTCCAACAATGTCCCCAGTTCCCCTCCAGTCTCCTCTTGCCCTCTCTCTGCTTGCCTCCATGACAGACATTTTTCACTCTCTCCCTTTTTACCTTTTTAGACACTGTAGGAAAATGCACTTTTGTACCATTGCAAGCCTATTTATATTTTTCCATTAATTTTTTACTTCTCCTCTTCTCAATCTTTCTAAATCGTATACTTGTAGGTTTTATCTATTTAGTATTTGTTTTAAAATTATTTTCATATAATTATTCATGACATTAAATTATAAATTGTATGTACATGTAAACGACTAGTTAATTTATTAAAAGTGTTATTTAAAGCTTTGTGGAATTTTATACATTTAGTATTATTCATCTAGATGTGGGTAAATGTCATTATCCCTTGCAAATATAAACAAATTTACTTCATTTGTTTATTGCAATACAAAGGCAAACAGAATTATCTTCACTTTGATCAAATGGTGATCATTTTTTATTTCAAAATGGTGTTACTAAAATAATTAACTAAGATTCTATCATAATGGTGAGTGCTACTTGAATCTTCTTTATTATTTAGATTCTTTGAGCTTGTTTAGTTTAGTTTTGCTATAAACCTTCTGGGCTTAAGTACTATAAAATTGGAAAGTTTCCAGGAGTTTTAGATGCAGAATAATTGGTTGCTTGAAAGTTTGATAAGATGAAGTTGGAAACAGGGCCAATTTTATATCTGAGAGTATTGGGTATGGCTGTAGGCTGCTGTACTTTCAAACAGAAAGCAAATCTACACCTCTTCTCTCTGCTATTCCCAATAGGCTCCAAAGTTATCAGCATAGATCAGTCTATCTGAGAAGATTTGACAGCATCTCTGGGAGATTAAATATAGAGCTGGACCTTTCCTCTGCTGGCAAGATGGTAGTTGTAGGTGGGGGTTGCTGGATTTTCCAGAGGGGTCTGAGAGGAAGAGAATTTGGGTCAATCCATTCTAAGAATACCTTAGTTTCTAGCCTGTAGACTGATCCTACTGAAGAATATTCAGCTGCTTATCATTCTTTCAGAGATTACTTTTGAAGTTGGGCAGTTTCTAAGTTAGAGGGTGTTAGGTATAACTTCAGGCTGTGTGACTTCAGGTAGAAATAGGAATCTCCCTCTCCTCCCCTCATTCTAAGAAGGCTCCAGAACTGTAAATGATTTCATTTTACAGATACATTTTATCTACTGACTTTTATAAGCTGTATAAAGTAATTCAAATAGGTTGAAAAGGGAAAAATTCATTAAGGATAACATTCATCAATATCAGTAAAATTGCATTCTTGTGCTAGACTCTAGCTAGATCCTTTTGGTCTTTTTGTTCCAAAACATATTTTTCAACATATTTTGTGCAAAGCCCACTTGTTTCTCTAGGAATTATTAACAATGTAGGGAGTAAACAGTTACTTGGTTATCATATCAACAAAATCAAATGTAAAAGTCCATGTGCCAATAGGTATTTATTGTTTGGGTAAGTTGTTTATTTGTTTTGGGTTCAGTCCCAGCTGGGCTCAGAGCTTAGTCCTCACTCTGCACTCCAAGTTCATTCCTGGAAAATTTCAGGAGACCTTATGGGATGCCATGGATTGAGGCCAGGTCCACCTCATTCAAGGCAAGGACCTTGCCTGATTTAATATCTCGCTGGCCTCAATCCAAGTAAATTAAAAAAAAAAAAAAAACTACTACTACAGAGAGATGACCTCACTTGTAGAAAACTGAACCAAGGAAAGGAGAAATACAATTTAAAGTTTTTTTTTTTATAAAAAGTAAGAAAGCAATATTTAACTGAGAAGTTTTAATTTGAGATTATCTCAAATAAGTTGATCTTTGGTGATCAAAAGAGTCATATTCAAATTTATGAAATAAAGACTTTAAGCCTTATTTAAATGCTCATAAAATTTCAAAAATTCAAAATAATCATGTTTGATTATAATTTTCATAGCACTTTGATTTTCAGTGACATTCGAACAGCTGAAGAAATTTATTCTATATTAAGGTCTATAGCACTAAGACTCAGTACTTGAAACCTAAATACTAACAAGTGTCCTAGGTGCCATAGCATTACCTAAGATATATTTGCATCTATGTTAATTTATTACACTGGCATAACTTCTCTTATCTCATTCTCTGCACTATACAATACCATCATCTTATTATATTCATTGAAAGTAAAATATTTTTGAGAACTTCTTAAAAGCTGTCTAAATATATACCTACACATTTTAGTCATTAATTTTCAGAGGAAAAGTTAGCTCTTGACAAAGCAATAACTTACATGCCTATATTATGTTCTCCTGAAAAATAGTCTTCGACTAAATTTTTTGGTAAAATACATTACAAGCCTTACCAATGTTCTTTGGTTCAGTATAAATGATATGGTAAATTTGCATTCAAATTCATGGAACTTTTCAAATCTGTTTCTCATTTAGCTGGCCAGCCAAAAACAATATTTTCATTTGTAAACAGCTGTTTCATAATCAACTCTTTTGTACTATGTTGAATTCCACAAAAGATAGAAAATTTATTTTAAATATTGGAATTGCATTAATCCACTGCAAATCATTGATTAGTCTTTGTATACTACCACATAGTTTAACTTATAAGGGAAGATTTTAAGGAAAATTTAATCTTGTGTCCAAATATAACATTACTTTAAACATGAGGTCATCTAAACATCTGTCTCCAATATATCACTAGGGATTTAAATCAAAAGTCTGCTAAACATGTACAATCATTTTGAAAATAAATAACAGGACAAATTTTGTCTTGATTATGATTATCATGCATTTTAAAAGGAAACATTTATTCTAATAAGAAAAGTCTGAACTAATTTAAACTTTATTGACATTAAGTTAAAATAGTTGTATATAAGAGTAAGAGTTATATTGCATTCATTTGCCACTTAACAATATATTCTAACTTTTCAATATTATTCCCACTTATTTTTTTCTTTTATGCACTTTTAACTTCAAAATGCTCATGGAAAACTTATAAAAAATAAGATGTTCCTACTCAGCAACTAAAAAACTACTAATATTCTTTCCGAACTTTCCTTCCTTTAGGGCAACAACTATGAATACTCAGCAAGGACTAAAATAGTTCTAGCTATGTAATTGACTCCTATTTTATGCTATAAAATAAGAATATGACTGATCACAAAAGACAGTTAAGGCAATAACTTCACTCCAAGATTTCACTGAAATAAATGTGGATATACTTAAAAGGGTTCCATTAAACTTAAATTCTACACCTTACTATAAAAATTAATTTGTCTAGTAACTATGCATATTTTAATTCAACAACAGTTTTACTTCAAAACCCAGCTAAATACTTGAAAAGTAAGCATTAAAAATGAAACAAAATGCTTAATCTGCAAAATAGCATCTGCCAAGACTAAAATAAACATTAGCAATTAAAAAAAGAAATAATTAATGCATTACTAAATAATATACTTAGAAAAACATCATAGTGTTTCCAAATCCTATCATGAAATAAATAGAAATTGCTAGAAAATTCCAGGTGCAAGGGGCATTTAAATCCAGGCTGATCCTGCATGTAGTAAGAAACCACATAAGACAGCTATAGAAGGCAGATTTCTGAACTAAATCAATTCATTTCTTGCCTATGAATTAAAAGAGTTAAAAGCTTGGAACATGGCAATTTCTCAAAATGTAGAGTGCCTTGGAAGGCACAGGCAAAAAACTTTAAAATGCATTAATGGCACTATGTATAGAGTTCCTTAAAGGTATGAACTGTGTCTTTTTCATTTGTATGCCTGCTGCCTAAAACTGCATAAAACGTATTTTCAGCTTAATAACACTTGGAAACACATAATGAATTAATGAAAAGCACTTCTGACAGCAAAACAATAATTTTTGCCATGGTTCTACTGAAATGCCTTAATGTTACACCTATAAACGAAGCTATTTCTGAACCTACATTCTCACTGAGATAATCTAGGAACAGATCAGGAACAGTTATAATAAAATATCTGGAACAAATGTAAATATTGTGATGGATAGCAATAATACATGTAGGTTTAAAAAGTCTGCACTACATAATTAATAATGCATATGGGGTCCAGATCAGTGGCTCAAGCCATAAGGTAACTGCCTTAAGCGCACTAGCCTAGGACTGACCGCAGTTCGATCCCTCAGCATCCCATATGGTCCCCCAAGCCAGGAGCGATTTCTGAGCGCATAGCCAGGAGTAATCCCTGAACGTCACCGGGTGTGGCCCAAAAACCAAAAAAATGCATGTGAAATAAAGTACTTTAATAACATTCTTCTGAGGATTAAAATAAAAATAACTTACAGCATAAAGATGATATTGAAATTTGGAGGAAAACAAGCATTCTTCTGAAAAAGATTTAGAGGTAGCCTGCTTATCAAAAAAAAAGGTGATATCGAAATTTGGAGAAGTTATTTTTTGAAAATACAGTTAAATGATCTTGTAGTTAAGAAATGTGGAGGGGATCTGGTGGCCGGAGTAATAGTTTAGCAGGTAGCATACAGAAATAGGACAGCACTAGTACATACACAGTTGATCCAGGTTCGATCCCCAGAATTCTATATGGTCCCTCAACCTGCCAGTTGTAATAGCTGAGTATAGAGCCAGGAATAACTCCTGAGCACTGATGGGTGTTTCCACCATCACCATCACAATAGATGATAGATAGATAGATAGATAGATAGATAGATAGATAGATAGATAGATAGATAGATAGATAGATAGATAGATAGATAGATATTCCTTTGGAAAATCTTATTCTTGTGGTAGTATATTTTTTAACTTTATAATATATGAAATATTAATAATATCTCAAGGACTTCCAGGAAGTAACTAAATTGTCTTATAGAAATAATGCAATTGAGTTTGTCCTAGATCTTAGTCTTCTTTTTCCAAAAGATTTAATTCTATAATAAGTGGATAAAGGTGCAGGTTCAGCACAAGCAATATAAAGGCAAGTAATTTGCATTATCAGTGGTTTTTCCAAAAATTACAAAAGTAAATAAAACACAGTTTTGACTGTGGAAAGTTTTTGGTTCATATTGAATTTATGCTAAAATAGCACAAACTAAATATTATGATTAGTTCTATCAATTAACTCAATTGTCTAATGCCACTGAAATATAAAATGTTTCTTTAGTATTATTTAATTTGCATACATTGTTCACATTTACATTTTGTTGGGTTTTTGTTTGTTGTTTGTTTTGGGGCCACACCCAGTGATGCTCAGGGGTTACTCCTGGCTATGCACTCAGATATCACTCCAGGCTTGGGGAGCTATATGGAATGCTAAGGGATAAACCGAGGTTCATCCTAGGCTAGCACAAATAGATGTCTTACCACTTGAGCCACCATTCTGGCCCACACATTCACACTTTGTATTTTGAAATATTTTATGTTATCCTGCTATCAATATATTTAGTCTACTATGATATCGATAAGTAACAGGTCTCTTAAAAAAATTCTTTTTTTTTATTTTTATTTTTTTTTTTTTGGTTTTTGGACCACACCCATTAACACTCAGGCGTTACTCCTGGCTATGCGCTCAGAAGTCGCTCCTGGCTTGGGGGACCATATGGGAAACCGGGGGATCGAACCGCGGTCCATCCTAGGCTAGCACAGGCAAGGCAAGCACCTTACCTCCAGCGCTACCGCCCGGCCCCTCTTGAAAAAATTCTAATCTTTTAATACTGTGATCCCTATAGGAACACACTGATTTAGATGCTAAGGTGTATATGAAGTCACCTAATGTTCAGAAGTAGAAAAAAAAACAGAAAGAGATCAACTAATAACACAAGTTTAGTAAGCCTTTTGACAATGACTTAACTTCATGTAAGATGCAACAATTTTCACAAATGTTCTTGTGCTATACACTTTATTTTCTTGTTTCTTATTATATTTAATTTATTTTCTTAAATAACTTCACTCCAACTTGCCTAGAAACATGCAAGCAATGCATGGTCTTTAAATAAAGTAATTTATGTATTTAAAAAATTGTTGGGTCCTGGTTCCAATTGCCAAAGATCTGATTTAGTTGATCTAACATGTGGCCCTGACATCAGAATCTGCTACCAATATCAACAAACTACCACTTCTGAGACAAATTCTACTGTGATCATTTTTCATAACGAAAGATGTGAATATTAGAAATATGAAGAAGCGGGGCCCGGGAGATAGCATGGAGGTGGGGCATTTGCCTTTCATGGAAAAGGTCATCAGTTCAAATCCCGGTGCCCCTTATGGTTCCCTGTGCCTGCCAGGAGCAATTTCTGAGCATGGAGCCAGGAGTAACCCCTGAGCACTGCCAGGTGTGACCCAAAAACCAAAAAAAAAAAAAAAAAAAAGAAATATGAAGAAGCTTTCCAAAGGCCCCACCATGATTAAAGACTGTCCAACTTCAAAGTGGGAACTCGTCAGCACTAGCACGACAGAAAATATACCATAAAGTAATTTATTTCTTAAGGGGTGAGTAAGAAAACTAGTAAACAAGTGATAGAGAATGTTCAGAAATATTAAAACACTAAGATTAGCTAGATATTGGGATGTTTATTTTTATCCTTAGTCTTGCCTCCAGAATAAATTGTAAACTTCCTCAAAATAGTAATGTCTGAATCAAAGAACATTCCCAGGCAATGTTTTGGGCTACCTCCAGAGATCCCGTTGTCATGGACACAGAATGGAACAATGAAATCATTATTTAACTATTATTTTTCAGTTGCTAGTCAGTATAAGATTCTGTCAGTAAACTGCATCTAGACTTTCCCTTTGGATTAGGCGAGCTGTCCCTCCTGGTAGTGACAGAAAAACCACAAACAAAGCAGCCCTTCTCAGAGGAAGGTCATCTTTATCTGTCAGTGTTAGTTGAGAAACAGAACTGCAGGCAGCTGAAAAAACAGTTTAACTGTTTTAAGTATACAGGTGACCTTATAATGGAAAGTTTTACAAACTCAAATTTCTTTTTTCAATTTTAAAAAATAACAAGTTCTGGTATCATTTGAATACAGTTCTTCTAAACAACCTGTAAAAAAAAGCAAAGTAGCACAGTTAGTGAAGCCTAATTAATGAACTAAACACCAGTTTTTGAACAGGCTGAGCTAAGCATTTCTACCCTTTCTACACAGCATATTCCTAGTGGCTAAAACCAGATCATCCACATGAACCTGTTATCACAGGGTCTGGCATATACCAGTTAAATATTTTCTGAACAAATGTATAGACATAAAGCAGATTTAAATATTTTTGAAAAGTAAATTGTATACACTGTAACATAATAATGTTAGCATGTAAGATGACAGCTGCTTAAAATACAACAAAACAATATTTTAATGTGTATATTTATTTATACATGTATGTTGTTTTGAGAAACAAGGACAAAATGAAGACAAGGTGTTTGGCAATTCCATAACCACTAGCAGTGTGGCTGAGACACTTGGGAGTTCCACAATAGGTACTGTTAGGTCTTCTACATTGGAAGCAATGTAGAACACAGGGCCAGTTTACTATTTATTTTGGTTTGGGGAGAGGGGCCATACCCAGTGGCCCCTCAAAGGTTACTCCTGGCTATGCACTCAGAAATTGCTCCTGGCTTAGGGCCCATATGGGACGCCAGGGGATGAAACCACGGTCTGTCCTAAGACAGTAGTGTGCAAGACAAACGGCCAGTTTATTTTTGTAAGAGGCTGGCAATTGGGCCTGAGGGATAGCACAGTGGTAAGGGCATTTGCCTTGCATTCGGCTGCCCAGGACAGACCTGGGTTCGATCTCCGCCATCCCATATGGGTTCCCTGAGCCAGGAGCTATTTCTGAGTGCAGAGACAAGAGTAACCCTTGAGCGTCAATGGGTGTAGCCCAAAATAAATAAATAAATAAATAAATAAATAAATAAATAAATAAATAGAGGCCAACAATCTCCTTACTAAATTGGCCTAGTATAATTTAAATGTTGTTCAGGAAAGGTGCTCTTTGGAGTCTATTCCATGGAATAAAGTATAATTATTGAATTTAATTTCTAGAGAACA
The DNA here is from genome assembly GCA_004027635.1 of Crocidura indochinensis. Classification (NCBI taxonomy): domain Eukaryota; kingdom Metazoa; phylum Chordata; class Mammalia; order Eulipotyphla; family Soricidae; genus Crocidura; species Crocidura indochinensis. Next base: position 9,357 of record PVKC010038978.1, read on the forward strand.
TTTTCCTACAATAAAATAAGGATTTTATAAAATGTATTAGTCAGCCAATAAAGAGACTCACAACAGAATGGAATTTACATTGGAGAGGACTGCATGAGACAAATTCTAAGTGTAAGTGAAAGCACTAAACATTCTTTTTTTTGTTGTTTTTGTTTGCTTGTTTGTTTGTTTTGGGCCACACTTGGTGACACTCAGGGGTTACTCCTGGCTATGCGCTCAGAAATTGCCCTTGGTTTGGGGAACCATATGGGACGCCGGGTTATCGAACCACAGTTCCTCCTAGGTTAGCGCGGGCAAGGTAGACATTGCTTGTGCCACCACTAAGGCCCTTGAATATTCTTTTTAAGAGATTCAGAGAAAAGGCATTGAGGGGAAATGCAGAAACTAAGAAAATGAAAAAATAAAAAAAGAAAGTAAATAACATGCTTGGGTAAAAATTTTAAATTGAAATTTTGCAAAAAAGGACTGGATAAATTTTTAATATAAATAAATTATATAATTGAATTGAATCGCCATCAGACAAAGTTATAAAGTTGTTCATAATTGAGTTTCAGTTATACAACATGCAACATCTTTCACCAGTGCACATTTCTTGCCACCAAAGTCCCCCATTTCCTTCCCTCCCGCCCTCCCTCCCCATTTCCCTCTCCCCTGCCTTCTCTGTGGCAGATGTTTTTCTTCTCTCTCTCCTTCTCTCTCTTCTTTTTATCCTTTGAAACAGCATACTTTGCAATTTTGTGACTGAAGGGGTATCTTGCATATCACTTTATCTCCTTTCAGCACCAAATTCTTATCCAGAATGATCAGTTGTAACTATCATTGTCGTAGTATTCCCTTCTCTGCCTTAACTGCACCCTCCCCATTATTTTTGAAAATCTTCCTACCACGGAGTTGACCTCATAGCCCTTGTCTTTATTGTTTTTGGATTTTAATACCATACTATCTTTTTTTATATCCCACAAATGAATGTGATAATTGTATGTCTATCCTCTCCCTCTGACTCATTTCATTCAGCATAATACTCTCCATAAAAACTGGACAGATTTAATCTATAAACCAATATTAGTCTATCAAGTTATCTCTTCATCATATAGATTTAATTAATTTGATAAATTTCTATATTACTTTACTTGATTCATAATGCTTGATAAATTTTTCTCCAAACAATACTATGCAATTTTAATATTCTAAAAGTTACTATAAATGACCAATGATTATCTGGAATAATATGAGTACATTTTGGGGGTCCTCCCCAGAGCTCTTTGGGGGGCATGGAGGCCAATAGTCATGATACTTGCCTAACATAGTTCTGATATTCATTGCTCAGCAGTGATGTAGTGGTGCAGTGATACTTTGGTTTTGTGGTAATGCTTTGATCACTAGGTTTAAGACCGCATTACTATGACCCCATGACTTATGAAGTCTAGAATCACAAGATTACATATTTATCTCTATGTCTGCAATGTGAATGGGAGTGATTCAGTCACACGAGGACATGTAAGACAAGTAGGAAGGGTACTTGAGAAAAAAATACAATGCATTTTTGAGCTTTGGAAAATAAGCCTATATCCAAACAAAGAACATCTCAACAATCAGATTATCTATACTTCTTATAACCATTCCTGGGAAGTCTTGTATTAGGAAGACATAGGTCTATTATTTTTTACACAGTTCAGATATAGGTAGGCAGATATCCAGAATTAAAGCATATATGAGACTAATAGAATCTAGGTACACTAATACTACCCATCCAAATATGAATTACAATCTTTGTAGCTCAACTTCAAGCTATAAGGGAAGAAAAAGTAGATCCATTGACATTTCTTTTTCTTTCTTTGCAGCTTCTAGGAATAAAATAGAGTAATATAATAATTCTCTCCTGTCCTAGGTCAGAGACATAAAAACCAGGTCCACTAGCTCTACCTAGCCAAATGGTAGATAGTGTTCTGGAGGTAAATGGGGTTTGAGCCCAGAGACGCCTGGGTAGAGAGCAGATTCAGACTTATAGTTGACCAGGGTACATGAGAGAGAGCCTGAAAATATCTCTTCTGAGTGGTGCTCCTGCTCCTGCTAGTGTCCCCACTGTGCTGAGAGGCATCCTGCTACACTTGCACTGGGTATATATGAGGATCTACAAGCTATAAAATTCTGAGTCCCACAGGGCTAGTAGCCAATATCTGGTCAAGACATGGAGCTGCAATTCAAACCTCCAATTCCAGAAGAGATGATTGATACTACCTACCTCACAGACCCAGTTCCTGACATTGTTTTGCATTTCCAGCATTTTTGAAAACTTTCACTTAGATAACTGCTTAGTAGTGTCATAATTCTTGTCTTACTGAAATTGTAGACAGTGATCAAAGTCTGAGAAAAGAAAAAGGAGGATGACCACTGAAGAAGGAGGGAGAGAGGAAGAAAGAATGGGGAATTAATCTTGGAATAGTTTCTTGTTTAATATATGTGCTTTGTGGCAAGTGAAGTGAGCAGCAAAGTTATCCTGATGACATTCTTCCAAAGTGCAGAAGGCAGGGGGAGGTGGGAAGTGTACCTGTACTCAGTTCAAAAAAAGTTCTGATGATGTTAGACCACACACCAAAATACCTGGAGATTTGGGCAAATTGGTGATTCTGTAAAAAGCCATAGATGTGTGGTGTATCTGGGTTATTTGTGAAATGTTGACTGTTGATGGTGGATATGGCTGGTATGACATCAATAAGGTGGGGACTTGGACTGCCTCTTCTAAAATTGCCAGCTTTAAGTTGTATACCTGAATTTTTAAGGTATGCCCATAAGTTTTCACAACTTGGTTTACATATTTATAAAGAACAGAGTGAGTATATGAAGCTATCAAATGTAGAAATGGCAATTGCTAGCCAATTTTTGTTTTTGTTTTGGGGCCATACCCACTGACGCTCAGAGGTTACTCCTGGCTAAGCACTCAGAAATTGCTCCTGGCTTGGGGAGACCATATGGGACACCAGGGGATCAAACCGCTCTCTGTCCTAGGCTAGCATTTGCAAGGCAGACGCCTTACCTCTAGCGCTACTACTCCAGCCCCAGCTAGTCAATTTTTTTAAAAGAGGAAAATTTGGGGGCCGGGCGGTGGCGCTGAAGGTAAGGTGCCTGCCTTATCTGCGCTAGCCTAGGACGGACCACGGTTCAATCCCCCGGTTTCCCATATGGCCCCCAAGCCAGGAGCGACTTCTGAGCGCATAGCCAGGAGTAACCACTGAGGGACACCGGGTGTGACCCAAAAACCAAAAAAAAAAAAAAAAAAAAAAAAA
>PVKC010038979.1:0-12620 GCA_004027635.1 Crocidura indochinensis
CACACACCGTCTCTGTCATCTGGTTTTGTTCTGAGCTTTTATCCCAGTCAAGGCTTTTTGTATCAAGCAGTACCAAAAATGGTAAGGATAAATAAATGTATATATTAAAATAGAACAAATAAATAAAACCAAGTTAAAAAGAAAAGGTACTCAAATAAAACTAGTGGTGGAGAAGGTTACCTGTATATTTAGGAATACACATCTTAAGAAGCATTGTTATACAGGCATTGAGCTTCCACAGGCAATATAAGACTCTGAATTAGGTCTTTTGCTGTATCCTTGTGGGGAGTAAAAGCCAAGGTGCATTTCAATTCACAGGCCTTGAAATTGGGTTTGAGAGACGCTTTGCTGCATTAAGAGACCATATAGTGTCTTTGAACTAGGAGTTTTGCTGAGGTTGATTCCTGTAAAGTGCAACAGTCCATGATTTGGTGGGGGTGAGAGAGGCCATCCAGCATGAGTCAGAACGTTTATTGGTTGTAGTTCTTTGCTGAGGCATGAAAATGGGGATGCAGAGGGTAACTTTCACTGAGGAGCTTGAAGGTGATCTGTTGGGGCAGGAGGTCAATCTTGGTCCCTATCTAGTTAGGAACTGAGGGTAAAGAGGGTTAAATTATGGGAAGAAAATGGATCAGGACAGGGAGATGAGGGGATAGAAGAGGCACAGGACTAGGGGAGAGGCAATATATGACAGGGGCTATATACAATATATATATATATATATATATATATATATATGAATTGTTTATGATTTTGGTTTGGAATCAGTAAAGAACATTTTAAGATAATGCATAAAATGTATGTTTGTCGCGTGGGCACATTTGCGCCCACGTAGTTATGAAAATGGCAATTATCAAGAAAAGACACCACTGCAGGGGGTCCAGAGTTTCCCTCCTCCCCCCTCCCCCCAGAGCCCAATTGCCAAACTTGGTCCCGAAGATCAGTTTAGCATGGGGGGAATCTCGGCCTACTGGACTATGTGATCAGCTCAGAAGGCCATTGGCCAGCTGTCTGCCCAGATTCCCAGCCATATCCATAGCAGAGGAGCAGGAATCCTGGCATGTGGGATGGTCTGGGCGCAGCTGCAGCCTCGGGAGTTTGCCTCCTCCCCATCCCCCCAGAGCTCAATTTCCAGACCTGGCCTTGAAGGCAAGCCTGGCATGAGCAGTTCTCAGTTGGTCTCCTAGAATGCCTGGTCAGTCCTGGAGGCCTTTTGGCCAGCTGTCTGTCCAGATCCCCAGCCATGCCAGTAGAAGAGAAGCGGTAATCCTGGCATGTGGGATGTTCTGAGGACCCTGCTTCTTGATTCCTCTACAACAAAGAAAGACTCTATTAGATAACATATCAATATAAAGTGAGGATATTTACATTTTTCTTTGTTTTCAAGTCTGTGGATATAATTGTGGTCAGGGAAACTTCTTTTGGAAGGTCAGAGCAATAGTAAAGCATGTAAGCATTTGGACTATCATGTTGATTCCTGGCATCTCATATGGTTCCCTATTCTGCCAGCACTTCTGTAATCCCTTATCACAAAACCGGTTGTAAGTGCTGAGTACTGCCTGGCTTGACCTCCCAAAAAGGAAAATATTTTTTAAAAAATTGAACAATTTGTTTTGCAGGCCTCTCTCGCTATGGTCCTATAACCTAGTAATGGGTCACTGTGAACAATACTTAGTCATCTGCTTGAGCATTTCAGTCCTTGAACTCAGTGATACAAATCTACTCTGGTACCACCACTGGGAGCCTGCAGACCAAATGAGGGACTGCTTTATAGACACTGCTCTATATGGGTCCCAGATCCTGATAAACTGAGTTAACACAGAAAACTATTTTTCCTTGGCTATCAAACCACTATTGAAACATGCCAGAGACCAATCCAAATATGGAATTCTGCAGGACAAGATACTCTGTGTGACCTGAATATGTAACCTAAGGTATTTGCTATTAAATATGCAAGAGCTCAAAGAAATGCCACAGCATCCTATCAGCCACATATTCCAGGAAGATTGAGACATCTTTGAAGTTTCACTAGCTTAGGGTGAAATGGTTCCTGTGTAATGATAGCATATAAAGATTACTCACAGGATGCTCCCTGTGGAGATTTTCTCTAATGCAAGCTGTTTCATGCTGCCTTTGCTACACACCCTGTAAAACGTGCTTAAAAGGAGTCTTTTGCCATTCAATAAACAGAGCCTTGACAAGCCTCGTGTTGCTTGGCCCCCCATTCCCCACCCCCATTGTCTTTTCAGGTTGGGACCCTAGGGTATGATCTGGTTCTGCTAAGCTTAGCAATCATTCTCTGGTTTTCCTCCATTAATCTTCCTTAGGAGTGGAAGGCTTTTTGTGCAATTAGGAATGCCTAAACTCGTTTTTACCCCCCTTTCATGGTGTGAATTATCTCCTGCGTTGTTATTTGCTTCCAACCTATGCCTCTACAGGTCCTGTGCCTCAACCTGTGCCTCTACAGGACATGAGGTTTCATTCTCATCACCACATAACGCTTCCTTCATCATCTTTTTCTGCTTCTTTTTCTTTTTCTTCTCCTTCACCTCCTCCTTATTACTTTTCTTCTCTACTTCTTTTTCTCCTTCTGCTTCGTCTTTTCCTTCACCATCTTCTTTTTTCTCTTCTCTCCTCCAACTCCTCTTCCTTCTTCATTTTCTTCTTCCTTCCTTGCCTCTGCTTCTTCTTTCTGCTTTCTTCTTTGTCTTCTTTTTCATCATCTTTTTCTTCTTCTCCTTATCAATTTTCATCTCCTTCTCCTTCTTCTCAATCTTCTTCCCAATCTCCTATTTCTTTTTCTCAATTACTTCTCATTTTTCTCAATCTCCTGCTCCTCCTTCACCTTCTTCTCAATCTCCTTCTCCTTCTTCCCCTCCTCCTCCTCATATTTTCTCTGCCATTTTTCCACTTATGCACAGAATTCACAATAATGTTACTGAAAGTATCTTACGTATATAACTTTCACACCTTTCAGCATCCTGTTCTTGTGTAGAGTGATTATTCTAATATTCTCATAACTGTCCCTTGTCCCAACAAGACTTTTCACCAACCTGTGAGACAGATACTGTAATATGCATCATTAAGTCATTTTTGAATCAATAATGACAACAAAAACAACAAACAACAACATCCACAACACAATTTCTTAATAAACAGCTTAAGTAGTTGATAAGTTACCAGAGACAGTTGGCCAAAAATGTAGCAGAGATGCATGTCATTGAGAGCAAAGCACTAGGTGCTCTGATCTACATGAGATGTCAGGGGTGTACATTCAGAAAGAATCTCTGCAGGAAATATGACAGATAATAAGTGAAGAATTATGTGAGAGCTACAATATCCTGATCCTCTTCCAGATATTTCAATTCAGCTGCAAGTCTCCTTCTAGAATATTCTACACTAGCTTTGTGAATCACAGCTGCTGCTCCTGTTAGTAGGCCTCAAGACCACAGCCCAATGGACCATGACTGGTGACATTTGTACTCTTGACTGCTTGAGAAATCAACTGTAAAGTTTCCACAATTAATGACTACTATCATATTTTTATTTTTTGGTGCCAGAAATTGAATTCAAAACTTCAGTCATGCAAAACACATGCTTCTCTCATCGTGTTCCCAGTTCTGGAGGATATTTCTATGATGATAAATGTATGTCAAATGGAATGACTGTGCCTACACATGGCCATTGGATCTTGAAAATATGTGTTATGCAAATACATAGATTTTATTTTTAAATGCTAGTTTAATCTAATCTAAGTCATTACAATAGATTTCTCCTTATTAGCAGAGATGAAGATGGTTACACTTAGCCACATATTCAGAGCACTGGTCAGTCTTCAGTGTTACTCACATTCTCTTCAACAAGCTTGGGTAAGACATATCAACGTGGAAGGTGCTTGTGGCAGATCTCTGAAACTCCTCAGGTTTCTGATGTAATGGGGCAGGTGCAGAGAATCTCTGGACACACTGAGGAACCGGGATGTTGGAGCCATAATGTTGTACTGGAATCCAGATGTGGAGACTAAACCCAGGTCTTACAGGCCTCTCAACGTGTTGCTAGTGAAATTGTGCTGCCTGATCAGGCAAAACAGAGACAGCTGCAGGAGATAAGCAAAGTGTCATCTCAGTTCCCAAATCACAGATGCCTTCCCATGTACCAGCCACATTCCCTTGCTAAGCTGAAGTCTGAATTCAGAATCTAGATGAGTGAGAGTCTATATTCAGTGATGGTACATGGCTGAAGTGTATCCCACCTAGTTGTAACGATCAGTTTGGTAAAGTCTGTGTGGTAGAATATGGGGTGATGGGAAGAGAAAACATGGAATGCAGATCTGGAATTTTGTTTGGAAAATATCAAGATTTGTTGTACAGATCTACCCGTAGAAAATGTTCCCATTCTAGAGGAAAATATATAGATAATCAATATTGCTAGAAGTATGGAGATTTTTGTACTATGAGTGTTGAAAAATATAATGAAAAAACATACAACCTTCTTTTTTTAGTATTTATTTATTATTATATATATTTTTTGGTTTTTGGGTCACACCCGGCAGTGTTCAGGGGTTACTCCTGGCTCCATGCTCAGAAATTGCTCCTGGCAGGCACGGGAAACCATATGGGGCACCAGGATTCGAACCAATGACATTTTGCATGAAAGGCAAACACCTTACCTCCATGCTATCTCCCGGGCCCCTACATACAACCTTCTAATGAAATAACGTTCTATGTTCTCTCACAAATCTCTTTTCACTCTGAGTGTCTGAACCTGAAGCAGGCAAGAAACACTATCATTATGACCCATTACGATCCATTATGATTTCCCCTTGAGGCCAAATACTATAATATTAAGCTTAGACAGGGGTTGAAATATCCCTCTTTTATTGGAGGAGGGGCACACCCGGCGGTGCTCAGGGATTACTCCTGGCTATCTGCTCAGAAATAGCTCCTGGCAGGCATGGGGGACCATATGGAACACCGGGATTAAAACCAACCACCTTAGGTCTTGTATCAGCTGCTTGCAAGGCAAACACCGCTGTGCTATCTCTCTAGTCCCAAAATTTCCCTCTTTTATGTGATTTCTCAGATCCCTGAATTTTCTCCCAAAGCCTCTTTTATGTAACCAGTATAAAGCTCATTTCAGTCATGGATACCAAAAAACAACAGTTCCTGGACTGGAGCAATAGGGACAGAGTGCTTGGCATGCCATATGGACTCTGGATCCTTCCAGAAGGGTTCCCTGAGCGAAGAACCAAGATAAATGCTATGTACTGCTGGGCATATCCACAAAAAAAGTATAAACAATGAAAAATAAAAACCCACTGCTCCTTTTATTTAAGTTGACTTTTAAAAATTTCTGTTAAGGATCAACTCCCAATCAAAGAACCACTTATGCCCCTAAACAAGGTCTGCATATCTGATTCCTGTAGTATCCTCCTTCTGACCAACTCAAATATTCCATGACAGGGCCAGGATGTGCTTACAGTGGTACCTCTATAGGGATTACAACAGGAGCAACGTCCTTCACTTCACCTGCACTTTGGTGAAGAAAAAGATTTCATTATTCGTTATTATTATTATTGTTGTTATTATGAAAGGAGTGAAAAACATACTTTTAATGAAAGCTTTGAAATATGATATAAATTAAACTCTAGCCATAAGTTGTTTTAATTTTTCTAACTGCCTGCCTCTGTATTTAGAAGCTGCCTCCCTGCCTTCCAGCCTTTCTGCTTCCAGCATCCTTGAGCACCTGTTGACCTCACCCATCAGCATCTGTGAGACGCACCCGCTTTTGAGCTCCTGTGTGGCCTTTCCTTCCTCACCAATGATTTCGTGTTGCCGGGCAGGACTCTGGTGCAGGCCCCGCCTTGCCCCTGCCTAGCAAATAATTCATTGTTGGGCGGAGGTCCTGCCTTGGGGAAGTTGCTTTGTTCTTTCCTTCCCAATTATTCGCTGGGTGGAAGTCCCACCTCACAGAAGTCGAGTTGCTCCTTCCTGGCTCTCCCATTTCCCATCTTATAAAAGGGGGATCCAACGGGATCACAAACTCCTTTGCCTCTCTCGTTATGGACATGTAGATGACCCTGAACAGAAATAAACTAACTTGACCGTTTACCTGGGCCTCAGTCTCTTCATTTCTCTGCGCCGGGAAGATGAAAACTGGGGTTTTCTGAACCCTACAATTATTATTATTATTATTATTATTATTAATTATTTTGATTTTAGGCTATACCAAACAGTACTCAAGAATTACTCTTAGTTAATGCTGAGGAAATACTCCTGGCTATTCTCAGGGGAACATATAGGATTCCAGTGATTAAAACTGGGTTCGCTGCATGCATGATAAAAGTTTAAAAGCATGAAAGTGATACCATACTGTGTTATCACTCAGCCCCTCATTATTAATTTTTTTTTGGTTTTTTATTTTTTTGGTTTTTGTATCACACCCGGCAACACTCAGGGTTTGCTCCTGGCTCTATGCACAGAAATCACTCCTGGAAGTCTTGGGGGACCATATGGGATGCCAGGATTCGAAACAACAACATTCTGATTTCAATGCCTTACCTCCATGCTATCTCTCTGACCCACCTCATTATTTATTTTTAAATAGAAAATAGAACAATAGTTTTAGAACTTGTATAGTGAATGGTCCTTCAACATGAACTGAGGAAACCTATAACCCTACAACATTCTTAAAATAAAATAAATAAAATTTAAACTAGCAGATTCAGTCATTTCACTGCACATGGGTTGAGAAGGAGAATGTTTTGCTTAAAACTTCTCCTTCCAAAAGCTTCTACCTCATCAAATTGTGGCTGAAACTAAAACACTCTCAGCAGGTGGAGGCAATTGGAGCATTTGGGGCTATCAAGCCTCAACAGCTCATCTCTGGGGGTTTTTGTTATGGCCTGTATCACTGTGGGAGGCGAATCATAACTCTGTTGACAGTAATAAGTGCCAACATCCTCAGACTCCACGCCGTTGATGTTGAGTGTGAAATCTGTGTCAGATCCACTGCCACTGAACCTGGAAGGGACTCCAGACTGCAAATCTGATGCATAATTGACCAGAAGCCTGGGAGCTTCCCCTGGTTTCTGCTGATACCAGTGCAAAGAGCTGCCAATGTACTGACTGGCCTCGCAGGAGATGGAGATTTCCTCTCCCAGAGATACAGACTTGGATGGAGCCTGGGTCAGCTGGATATCACCCCTGGCTCCTGAGAGAGAAAATAGAAACACTCATTATCACCATTCATTATCCTCCTTTACATGAAGCTCAGGGAGCTGAAGCCCAGTGAACCCTCACCTGTGAGCCAAAGCATCAGAATGCTGAGGAGTTGCAGAAGGGCCCTCATGTCCACACTGTGTGTCCTGACTGGGACTGAGTCTGCATAGGAGACTCAGTGTTTTAGTGTCCTGGGGAGGGAGGTGTGAGACTTGCAAATGAGAGGGGGCTGGGCCTGCTGGGCAGGCAAAGGAGTGGAGGGTTCCTGGGGAGCAGCAAAGCTGAGGCAAGGTGGGGGTTTCTGTCTCTCTAGTGAAGCAGAACTTGCCCTCAGAGAATATGCTCATCCACAGTGAAATAGGAGGGCACCAGTTTGGCTATTGAAGAATGATGTCCAAGAACTTCCGTAGACTCAGACCCCTGACTTTTAAACCCTCTGCCACAAAGAAAGATTCTATCAGATGACATATCAATATAAACTGAGGAAATTTATATTTTTCTTTGTTTTCAAGCATGTGAATATAATTGTGGTCATGGAAACTTCTTTTTAGAAGGTCAGAGCAATAATAAAGCATGTAAGTATTTGGACTCTTATGTTGATTCCTGGCATCTCATATGGTCCTCAATTCTGCCTGCACTTCTGTAATCCCTTATCACAAACCAATTATAAGTGCTGAGTACTGCCTGGTTAGACCACTCAAACAGGAAAATATTATTTAAAAATTGATCAATTGATTTCATAGGCCTCTCTCACTATAATCCTAGAGCCTATTAATAGGTCACTGTGGACAATACCCTGTCATCTGCTTGAGCAATTCAAGGCCTTGACCTAAGTGATGAGAAACTACTATGGTACCACCATGTGGGAGCCTGAGGTCTAGATGAGGGGGTGCTCTATACCCACTGATCTAAATGGGTCACAGATCCTGATTGACTGAGCTAACACAGAAAACTATTTCCTTGGCTATGAAACCACTATTGATACTAACAGATCCACACACTGAAAAGAAAAAGGTCAGAAATGTGTGGCTTCTACTACAAAGGAACTGAATGCTCTGAACTCATGATACAGTTCTTTGTTCTCTTAACTTATCACATTGTTCATTGTAGGAATGTTTGGCAATCTATCATAAAAAGCTTTCATGATAAGCCTAAGACAGGATAAGAAAAAGCCAATTCGTTTGAGAATAATGATGTGTGCACACTCTTTTTAAAAAAAAAAAAAACTTGATTGATTGATTGATTGATTGGTTTTTGGGCCACACCCAGAGAGCTGGAGGTTATTTCTGGCTCTGTACTCAGATATTGCCCCTGTAGTCCTGGGAAAAATATGGGATGCTCGGAATCAAATCTTTTTCCTTCTGGAAAGGCCACATTCAAGACAAAAGCTCTACTGCTGAGATATCTCTCTGGCCACTGTATGCACATTCTAATATATGATGCTTTTACAGTCAAGTTTAAACTCACTAGCTGTGATTCCCAGGAATTAACTGCAATAGTAACTGGTTTAAAATTACCTCACCACCGTAATTGACAGCTTTATGTAAATGAAGCAGTTTGATCTACTTCCATTTAGCACCCTATGTAGGTCAGTTTTATCACTGTAATATATTGACCAATTAACTATCTACGTGTTTTTATATTTATATCTGTGTATGATGGCCAACTTTATGTTAGTCTAATATCATTTTCAACTTACATGATGCCCATCTGTGTTATATATTGCCTCTACCTTCCTTCCCCGCCACATGTTACTTAGTAAAACCATTTTTATTGTTTCCTTATGCTTACATATCCCATGTTTTTTGCTTACCCTGTTAAACCTCTTTACCACATATAGCTCTATGCCTTATGCCCTGGAACACCAACCCACTCCACATAGCCATCAACTCATTCTGTTGGATTTTCAGATCCTCTCTACTTAGTATTCTTTCTCTACCCCAGGGTGTGATCTGGTTTTTGATTGCTGGGTCCCACTCTACTAAGTATTTGTTCTCTCACCCTTGGGTATGATCTGGTTCTGCTAAGCTTAGCAGTCTTTCTCTGGTCTTCCTCCATAGTCTTCCCTAGGAGTAGAAAGCTTGTGTGTTGAAATTCGTGACTTGCAATTAGGTATTCCTAAACTCATTTTTACCCCCTTTCATGGTGTGAATTATTTCCCTTGGTATTTGCTTCCAACCTGTGCTTCTACAGGTCCTGATTTAGGACCTGAGGTTTCATTCTAATCACCACATAACCCTTCATCGCTGTGAACTACTGCTCTGCACAGATTAAGCATTTTAGGTGGGCCCTGGCTCAAGAACTTATTTCAGCACATGTATCTATCTATCTAACCAGCAACTGCAGAACATTTACCAGGGCGCCCTGACTGCCACCAACCAACAGATAACCTTGCTAGCTTAAAATGTAATGCAGATTTTATCAGCCTGTGTCTTCATCAGACGAAGGAGGACATAAGCATTTCTTTTCTGTTCTGTTATTTTTGTTTTTGGGTCACACTCAGAAGAGGTCAGGGCTACTCCTGGCTCTAAGCTCAGAAATCCCCCGCTGGTAGGCTCGTGGGACCATATGGGATGCTGAGATTTGAAACACTGTCTTTCTGATCCATGATTTTAAAGACCCTACTGCTGTTATCTCTCCGGCCCTGATATATGCATTTCTGTAGGTATATTTCTTCATATTTAAATATTTATTCAAGTATAGTATTGCTCTTTCAGACCTTTTTTTCAAAATACAAAATGTGAGCATCTTATATGTATCTTGGGTGGAACAGTGTTGTTATTAAACCTCATATAAATAATTCCACATGCCATCATCCCATTGGGAATGGGAAGTGGGTTTGTGCAAGTCATCAGAAGGAAATAACATTAACCAGGCTGAGGAGAGATGACACAGGGTTCCTGAAAACATTGTGACATGTTGACCAAGAGAGAGTGGGTTGTCAGGGACCACAGTCTTTATTAGAAAGAGAAGACACCCCCATATAGGAGTTCTAAGATGAAAAAAAGCCTACCTAGAAGTTCTCTCCATCCAGTTGAGTCTTTGATAGATAAAAGAAGAAGCCATCATTGTTAAGGGTGAAGCCAATATACCATAACAGTTTAGAGTGAACACTAATTAATCCAATATCAATAAAAAATTATAGAGTATGATATCTCCTAAGGGCTTAACACTACAAAATAACCCTAGTATTCCAATATTACCTTGTGGCAATACCCTTTCTTTTAGCTTAGATCCAATAACATGTGTCTTTTGAAAGAAATCTTATGAAAGAAAGGAGTTTCCATTTATTAGGGATAGGAACTCAAATATTTATATGTTGCAGGTGGACCTTTACCCTGAATATATTTCATATTGGCTTTACTTAGCTTCAGTTGCTCTAGTTTGACCATATATCCCCAAACTTTGATTCTCATCACTGGAACCATAGATAGACTTTGAGTTGCTCTGGCAAAACATAGCACTTTTGAAAGTTCAAGAATAATGTGCCGGAGAAGTGGCACAGAGCAGTAAGGTGTCTCTGCCTTGCAGGCACTAACTAAGATGAACTACAGTTTGATCCCCTGCTGTGCCATATGGTCCCATAAGCTAGGAGCGATTTCTGCGCACATAGCCAGGAGTAAACCCTGAGTGTCACCAGGTGTGCTCCCCTCCCCCCAAATAAAAGAAATTTCAAGAATAAGCTTCTCACCACCCTGGCAACAAATTGCAAACATGGACAAGCTTTGTATTACCCTGATAATGACATTTGACTTGTGAGAGCCCAAGGACTCCAATACAGCATCTGACAATGACAGCTAAAATGTGAAGAACTTTTCTCAGGATCTAGAATAAAGACTCACTGGTGTTAGGCAAACTTAGACAGTCTGAAGCCTGCAGTTTGAATGTATGACCAAATCTTTCTTGGAAAAGGCCACCGGTCCCTATCTAAGCTAAATGTTTTTTTGTTGTTGTTGTTTGTTTTTTGTTTTTTCTTTTTTTACTTACCCAGCTTTTACTCTGTCTATGCAAAATAACATGCAGTTTCATTGCTCCTATTTAGAAAGTCCTACCTCTTGTCGAGAACATTAGAAGAATATCTAAGTTCAAGTATAATGGGCCGGGGTAGTGGCACAGAGCAGTAAGGCGTCTGCCTTGCAGGCACTAACCTAAGATGAACCAGTTTGATCCCCTGGTGTCCCATATGGTCCCACAAGCCAGGAGCAATTTCTGAGCACATAGCCAGGATTCACCCCTGAGCGTCACCAGGTATGCTCTTCCCCTACGCCCCCCCAAAAAAGAAAGTTCAAGGATAAGCTTCTCATAAACCTGGCAACAAATTGCAAACATTGACAAGCTTTGTGTTGCCCTGGTAATGACATTTGACTTGTGAGAGTTCAAGGACTCCAATACTACGTCTGACAATGCGAAGATCTTTTCTCAGGATCTAGAATAAAAACTCTCTGGTATTAGGCAAACATAGACTATCTGAAGCGTGCAGTTGGAATGTATGACCAAAACTTTCTTGGAAAAACTAAATATTCATTTTTTTTACCCAGCTTTTACTGTGCCTATGCAAAATAACAGCCAGTTTCAAAGTTCCTATCTGGAGATTCTTACCTCTTGTTGAGTTTAAGGAGTGGTGTGCATGTATATCGGTGGTAACCCCAATATTTCTAAAAGAGAGGCAATAGTCACTATCCACTGACAGTGCAGTGAATGGAACTATTTACCTAAAATGCAACCTCATAACTACTACCATGAGGCACCCAACTCCCTCCAGAACCCCTGTCTATATCCACCAAAGGGCTCTATATCTCTGGTACTGTCCACAAGTTTCTAAGATCTAGGCCCTCTCTATATTCATTTATGCGATCTGTCTGCCCTCTAGTGATTACTGTGTGGTACAGCAACATCTGATTTCAGGCTTCTGTTTCAGAGATAAAGTCAGAGATATTTCAGTAGTCTGTGACATTAAATATCTAATATCCAAACCAGGCCAAAATTGAAAAAAAAATTCTCTCCTTCAAAAACTATTCAAATACTTGAGAAGAAATGACTGATGTGAGTAGATATTCCTAGAGATGAGTATCAGCAAGAGCTAAGCACTAGGTAGGTACTCTGACCCACATGAGATCAGAGGGCATAACTTCAGAAAGAATCTCAGGAGGAAAAGAACCTTGCAGGTGATATGGCAGCTGATTAGTGTGGGAATCTGTAATCAAGTGTCATCTCATGTTTTAATCCTTCTTCCATTATCTCAGACCAGTTCTGAGGCCCACAGCTGTAGCACCAATGAGGAGAAATCTGAGATCATAGTTCATTGGACCACAGAAGAAAAGGTTTGTACCAACTGTGTCTACTTTAGAAACAAAGTGTAATATTTCAAGCATTAGTTGAATGTCCAAATTCACTTTTGAC
>PVKC010038980.1:0-12822 GCA_004027635.1 Crocidura indochinensis
AAGGAAATAATAACAGAAAACTTTCTAACCCTCTGGAAGGAGGCTCCAGTGCAAATCTTAGACCATGTCAGTAAAATAAAATTATTATGTTTAAATAACTTGTTTTCTCAAATATCCTACAACCATTTAAAGTGATCTCTCCGTTGACTATGACATAGATGTTTTTAAGGTAAGAATCACAAGAAACAATATTTTCTCTTTTATTATTTCATGGAACTTTCCCAAAAACATAAACAGCAAGAAAATTATCTGGCACAACTGCTTCTAGTCATGTCATGAACTCTGACCAAGCTCTGTTTGATATTTCCCTTTAAGAAGTCCAAGCTTGGAATTATAATCATAGGTAACTCTCTTTCAATTATAGATACCCCTTGGTTAGGAGATCATTTGGTCCCTAGGTAACAGAGAGCATGCTGTTTTCTTTTTCACTTTTGGCATTCTTTCAGACTCCCAAGGGCTAGTTAGTGACCAGCAAATCCAGTAAAAACAGAAATTGTTACCTAATAAAACACCAAGATACTTTCCAGGCCTCAGGGCGAGTAACACCCCTGCCCTTTTTAATTCTCAGACCACATTCCAAGTGCAAAATGGAATCATTTTTGTTTTCAAAGTGATGCTAATTTATTAGCCATGGTGCAAATGTTGACTGTGGTAATGGGACTTCAAAAAGAATGTCTGCAATCCAGAAAGCTTGAGGGGAAAAGTGAAATCAATTGGGAGGGGAACAGAATATAGTAGAGTTCTCCAGACTAAATTGATTATACTCAAAAATTCATCCATTAATTTTTTTCCTCCTCATTCATTACTTCTCTCATTATTGACCTTCTATAATCTAGGAACTTCCTAGGTGCTAGGAGAATACTTGTGCTTAAAATGCTGTCTTCTCATGGAAATCTTTGTTGGGTCAGGGAAACAGATGTTTTAATGATTGTTGAAGACAAGAGGGTGGTGGAAGATAATCAAGCAAGACATGAGAGCTTAAAACAATGTGAACATTTAATAATTTTTTGAAGATGATTTATAATTACATTTAATAATTGTTTCAAGATGATTATAATTCATACAAAATTTGTTAAAAATAACTTAAGTCTTTTAGGGAATTATCAATGTGTATATTCTAGAAAAAAATATATATCTGTGATAAGACCACTTCAAATAAGTTCTACATCTTATCAAGGATATTTTTACTTCTGCACCTATTTCCCTGGCTAGTCTTTAAAGGATTTTTAAGCTCTATGTATTCAAGGTTTTTGATGACAGGCAGAAGAAACGGAACTATTTGAAGCAGAAAAGAAATTTACTGCAAAGGTATTATGTGCCTATTGCACTGTCATAAGTTGGCCAGAAGCAATCTGTTCTTACTTTGTGAATCAGAGAAGTAAAATTACTTTCCTAAGGCTACATGGCTATTAAACACTCCCAGAACCTTCAGAACAGAAAAGTATCTCTGAGCATTTTTTGGTATCTATAGGAATTTTTAGCCATTTTTATTCTTATATTTTAGAAAAATAAGAATGAAAATATTAGTCTTTCTTAGATGCTATCCCAGACTCCTTCCTAGGATCAGCACAAAGACCAGGTCCACCAACCACAGAAGACAGATTAAAACGACACTGAGGGAACAGAACTTCTAGAACCACAAAGAAAGACATAATCATAAGTTCAACTCCTTGACTTGTGCAGATACCGAGACCTCTAGATACAGAGGTCTGATTTTATCACCCAGGACAGAGCAGAAGTCTCCCATACACCACAAAAGCACCAAGGGGAGACTAAATGAACCTGAAAGGAGTCTATAGTTTATCCCATGACAATATACTTCAAGGATGGAGAAACCCTGTATCTCTTAGGCAAAGAAAATTCCTTTTCCAATGACCCCAATATTTACTGTGCATCTGCAGGAGGGGGAAAGAAAGCACAAAACAATTTTTTTATTATTATTATTATTTACTTATCTATTTTGTTGATTTCATTGTTGTGGTTTGGCTATTGAAGTGTATGTCTCCATTTATATTTATTTGTTGCGGGACAGCAACGTATCTAAAACCTCTTTGGGAAACAAAATTTCTAAACCCACGACTGACGTATCCAGCCATGAGCTGTGGGGGAAGCCCTAGCAAAAACCTTCCGCCAGAAAGGACTCACACACAGAGGTTTTTGGGGGGACAAAGGTTTGGCCAAAAGAGCCTAATTCTCCCTGGTTTGATCTATCTCTTAATCTTCTGACTTCTGTCCCTGTCTCTGCACACTCTCTCTTCTTCTCCCTTTATCTCTCTCTCTCTTTCTGTTTTGCTTCTTCTTAATCTCTATGTTTCTTCTTTCTATCTCAGTTCTTCTTCTCTATTAGTCTCCCTGACTCTCCTAATCTCTCTTTATGACAGATTCTTCTTCCCTCTGTTTCTCGTTTCTAGCTTTAGCTCTGGCTCCGTGTAGCTCCGCCTATTCTCTAGCTTTGTCCTTTCTGTAGCTCTATTTCTGTAACTCTCTTTCTGCAGCTCCCTTTCTGTAGCTCTGCCCTTTAGCTCCGTTTGTTCTCTAGCTCTGCCTTTTTGCTCCGCTCCTGTAACTCTCTTTCTGCAGCTCCCTTTCTGTAGCTCTGCCCTTTAGCTCCATTTAGCTCCGCTCCTTTCTGGGCTCCGCCCCTTTTATATCCTCTCTTTCCAACTGCCATTCTCCAACTGTTACTTTCCAACTGTCACTGTGCCATTTTCTCCTTTGGCCTCCCCTTCAAACTTTATTTATTTATTTATACAAAATAATTATCATACATAAATCTCAAATACACTACATTTATTTATTTATTTTCTTCTTTTCTTATGTTCTCTGCCACATTTTTTATCTCAATACCATGGCTTTTAAAAGGTGCTTTACCCCTTCCCCCCCTTTTTTGGAATGCTCACTGGATATTTCATTGGACAGTTCTTTATGTACTGTTGTGGTGTTTCACCTTCTTTTTCCCCTTCATCTCTCAAACTAAGGATGAAAGCCTCTAGAAGGACTCTGCCCATTTCCATCCTTTTTTTCTTTTTTTTCCTCCAGGTATTATTTTTCTTCAAACAAAACCACATAACTTGAACTATCTAGTACCACCTCCCAATTGGGGGGGTGGGAATAAGGGAGGCACCAAGACCAAACAGGTGTAAGACCACTAAGTAGTAAGCAAGACACAGATGGGACCACTTACTCTAGCAGCCCCAGGGGTGAGGGAAGAGGATATGGGAAGTAGGACGGGAATGGAGGTAGAGGGAGGACAATTCGGTGATGGAAATTCCCCTGATTTTATGTTAATATGTACCTAAAATATTATCAGCAATGATATGTAAGCCACTATGATTAAAGTAAAAATTATATTGAAAAAAAGAATTAGTCTTTTTTTTCTACTTGTATATTTCATAATTGATTATCCTTTAAATTTTAATATAGTAAACTTTACATGCTTTATTATCTTAAACATTTATTCAATGTTTTAATTTAGCATATATAGAACAGTAGAAAAATTTATAAGAAGTAATGTACAAAATCCTGTATTCTAAATTTTAAATTATTAAGTACATTTTTATTTTGTAAACATCATCATCCTAGAACTCTTCCAATTTTTCAAAGAGGAAACTTGTACCCATTTAATAACTTAACTCCTAATGACCACATTATTTACATTATTAGCTTTTTTATATCCTAAAATATGCAAATGACTCAAATTCTGCTGTGAAAATAAAAACATGTTACTCAGTGAAAAACATATATAGACTCTAGGGGGACAGATTAAAAATTGAATTAAAAAGTAAACACATATTTTCTGAACTACAGTTTTGGTAAAAGCATTAGAAAAATATTAATTAGGGCTGGAGCATAGTGGGTAGAGCATTTGCCTTGCAAACAGCCCACCCATGTTCAACCCTTGACATCCCACATAGTTGCAAGTTGCATGGTCCTAGTTTAATGGTCCTAGTTGTATGGTCTAGGTGAAATGGCTGCCTCCCACTACCAATCTCTCAATTATCAAACCAGATAATGTGAAATCAGAATTAAGAAAACTGTATAGTAACAACAAGAATGACTGCACTTATTAAACAGAAATTTAATAAGTTCTCTTATAATTAGGTTATAGGAATATAAGAATACCTAAACAAGATTCTTTCCCTATGGGTTAACAGAACTTGGAAGTTCTTTTTCACCTGAAGTTGGATACGGTTACACTTATCTTGACTTTGAATAACTGAAGGATCTAAGAATAACATTTACAAGCCTGTCATTTGTAATTACTTTCAGCATGGATATTAACAGAAATGCTATCATTCTCTTCATTTCATTTCTGAATGTTGTTTGAGCTTCCGAGAGAAAGGAAGCGGAAAATAGTCATTGTCTTCAGATCTGTACTTTAAAGTCTTTAATGTTACACTGGTACCTTCTATTTCAAAACCTAGTTTCAAGAATAGGACAATTTTAAGAAGAAAATAATTCTATTATTTTGGCTATTTTAGGTGATTAGAAGTACTCTCTCTTGCATGTGTGTTTGTGTGTGTAAGAATATTTATGTCTAATAACTCTTAGAAAAAGGGACTATAGGTTTGTACCACTTTACCACTTTACATAGATGCTAGATGCTATGGTTTAATATTATGCCTGGTGCTAGAGAGTAATTATAATCCATATTTATTTAATACTAATAGTAAAGTAAATAAGTAGATACTTATGAGAATTTCTTTTTAGGACAATCATGAAAACTTCCAAGTCAGAATTGTCTCAACTGGGTCCCAAATAACAGATACATTCAAATTTTGGCATCTGTCATCCTCAAAAAAAATGAACAATAACAATTTTGATTTTCTCATCTGTAAGTCTACTATTAAGAATGTTTACAGGTCAGTGATTTTTACATCAACTAAAATCTGTCAAACATCATGCCATACTCTTATGGAGACTGATAGAAGTTAAAATGTGAGGCAAATTTACAGTTTAATAGTCATTAGAATCAGGAGTCAGTGTATGATTTTTTAAAATATTTTATTTTAACACCTTGATTACATACATAATTGTGTTTGAGTTTCAGTCATGTAAAGAGCACCACCCATCACCAGTGCAAATTCCCATCACCGTTGTCCCAAATCTCCCTCCTCCCACCCACCCTCACGCCTGTACTTTGGACAGGCTCTCCATTTCCCTCATACATTCTCATTGTTAGGACAGTTCAAAATGTAGTTATTTCTCTAACTAAACTCATCACTCTTTGTGGTGAGCTTCATGAGGTGAGCTGGAACTTCCAGCTCTTTTCTCTTTTGTGTCTGAAAAGTATTATTATTGCAAGAATGTCTTTCATTTTTCTTAAAACCCATAGATGAGTGATACCATTCTGCGTTTTTCTCTCTCTCTGACTTATTTCACTCAGCATGAGAGATTCCATGTGCATCCATGTGTAGGAAAATTTCATGACTTCATCTCTTCTGACAGCTGCATAATATTCCATTGTGTATATGTACCACAGTTTCTTTAGTCATTCGTCTGTTGAAGGGCATCTAGGTTGTTTCCAGAGTCTTGCTATGGTAAATAGTGCTGCAATGAATATAGGTGTAAGGAAGGGGTTTTTGTATTGTATTTTTGTGTTCCTAGGGTATATTCCTAAGAGTGGTATAGCTGGATCGTATGGGAGCTCGATTTCCAGTTTCTGGAGGAATCTCAATATCGCTTTCCATAAAGGTTGAACTACACGGCATTCCCACCAGCAGTGGATAAGTGTTCCTTTCTCTCCACATCACCACCAACACTATTTGTTCTCATTCTTTGTGATGTGTGCCATTCTATGTGGTGTGAGGTGGTACCTCATAGTTGTCTTGATTTGCATCTCCCTGATGATTAGTGATGTGGAGCATTTTTTCATGTGTCTTTTGGCCATTTGTATTTCTTCCTTGTCAAAGTGTCTGTCCATTTCTTCTCCCCATTTTTTGATGGGATTAGATGTTTTTTTCTTGTAAAGGTCTGTCAGTGCCTTGTATATTTTGGAGATTAGCCCCTTATCTGATGGGTATTGGGTGAATAGTTTCTCCCACTCAGTGGGAGACTCTTGTATCCTGGGCACTATTTCCTTTGAGGTGCAGAAGCTTCTCAGCTTAATATACTCCCATCTGTTAATATCTGCTTTCACCTGCTTGGAGAGTGCATTTTCCTCCTTGAATATGCTTAGTGTATGATTTTTTAAGAGTTTCTCAAGTCCCAATTCCACTTAGGGTGCAGAAGAAAAGTAGAATGTCACTTCCACATTTGAATACACACAGTGGGTTGTATTAAGAATTTTGATTTTAGGAATGTTAAGATGGATCTACACTCTATTATAACAGGAAGCATTCAAGCCTTTTTCTATGTCAAAACTGTTATCTTTCAAGATTATAAGTAAATCTTCCTACTTCTGATAAAACACTGCATCTTCTCAAGATTTTCTATTATATAAACATATCTAATATAATCAAGAATTAATATGAAGTTCATACAAAGAGTAATGGTGCAGTTAGGTAAATAACTACACTAACATCTATCTTGCAATATTAATGAGTGAGAGAAATAGAATGCCTGTCTCAAATACAGGCAAAGATTGGAAAGTAGGGCAGGGAGGCATTGGTAGTGAGAATGTTGCACTGGTGAAGGGGTGTTCTGTTTATGACTGAAGTCCAACTACAATCATGTTTGTAATCATGGTGCTTAAATAAAGATTATATATATATAAATAATTATGGGAAATCAAAATAAAGCCGGATACTCTAGAAGTTATCTATTATTTATCGTAGAATCTTCGAGAATTATTGTAGAGCCTTTGTAACATAATTTCTCTTTATGCACATTATTTTAGGACATAAATACACCTAAGAGTTATACTCCATAAATCAGACACCTAGATCTCTATGATTCTTGGCAAAAAAAATGTTTATGAGAAAAATGCTTCTTGAAATATTTAAAAGATTTTTTCATAAGTTTCAGTGCCTAGATCATAGAGTAAAATTATTTTACTATCTCTCTCTATTTATTTGGTGTTTGGAGCACACTCAGGTCTTCTGGATCTCCTGACTCTGCACTCAAAAATGACTCCTGGTAGGCTTGAGGGACCATATGAGATGTTAAGGATTGAACATGGGTGTGCCACACAAAAGACTCCCTACCCACTATGCTCCAGCTCTAATCCATATATTTTATTCTCATACTTTTACCAAAACTGTAGTTCAGAAAATATTTGTTTACTTTTTAGTTTAATTTTTAATCTCTCCCCTTAAAGTCTCTAGATGTTTTCACTGACTAACATGTTTTTATTTTTACAGAGTATTTAAGTCAATTTTTGCATATTGTTAGCATATCAAAATATATGCAACACATATTATTTACATATTTATTAAATTGATATATAATTCACTTATCATAATTAACTGTACTATGCACTATGTCCTTACCAAGGGTTGCAAAAATCTAATTTGCATTTCTAGAAGACTATATTAAGAAATAATCTAAGAGAAAAAGTTAAGATTTGTACTGATCTAAATATTTTAAATATGTATGTTTATATAGTATATAAATATATTTAAATGTAATAAGTTTAAATATATTTAGAAAATAACTACCTTTTATTTTTCAATTATTATCAAAAAGTAATGATAGCATGAATCTAGAATTCAAGTTTATTGATTCTTGACTTAATTGTATCTCAGTTATGTTATTCCTTCACTTGTTTCTTAAGACTCTTCAAAAAACCAATGTTTTAAAGCACCTTTATGCTTACTAACTCTCGAAGAATGTGGAAGTACATTGTGACAGCCAGAGGAGAGAGGAAAGAATCTCTGTGTTTCTATTATATATTTCCAGCCCAACTGGAAACATAGAGGGTAGGTAGAAGCCTGAACTCTGAAATACAAACAAACCTTCAATGTATTTATAAAGTTTTTAACTTTTCTTAAAAATATTGGGAGACAGAATGGGAATGGAGGTGGAGGGAGGACAACTTGGTGATGGGAATTCCCCTGATTCAATGTTTATTTGTAAATGGAATATTACTGTGAATATTATGAAAACCACTATGATTAAAATAAAAAAAGAAAGTCAAAAAAATATTATAATTTATATTATAAATTATTTTAAACCATGAGATACAGGTAGAAAGTCCTTAATTAACTTCCAGTCATGCAGTGTACAACCTTCACCAGTGCTTCTTTCCCTTTCTATCTGTATGTCTCTCTTCTCTTTTTCTTTTAGACACTGTAGTTTGCAATATTGTAACTCAAGAAGTATCATGCATATCACATTACCTCCTTTCAGTACCCAATTCTTGTTCAGAGATCACTTCCAACTCCCATTGTCATAGAGGTCCCTTCTCTGTCCTAACTGTACTCCCTCCCCTATTTGTGGCAAGCTTTCTATCATCAACTGTTCCTCCTGCTCCTTATCTCTATTGTCTTGGGTATTATTACCATAATATCTTTTTAATATCCTACAACTAAGTGTCTGTATCTCTTTGTCTTCATTTTGTTCACCGTATTTGTGATATGAAAAGAAGGTATGATACATCTTGGTTAGACAATGATGTATTCTAGTTAAAATTCACAATGTTTTAAAATACATCAAAGCTCTAATCCAAAATATCAGGATTTCCTTTTCCTGTCTTGTTTTGTTTTGGTTTGTTTATTTTGTTCTAGGACCATACCCAGAAATACTCCAGGTTCTGTGCTCAGGGATCACTCGTGGTGGAGCCTATGTGACCATATAAGGTACTGGGAATTAAATGGGATAGCTGCATGTAAGGAAAGCCCCCTGTTTTGCTATCTCTCCAACCACAAACTTAATACATCCTATTTATTTTGTTCTCTCTTATTTGCATGAGGAAAATAAGCTACTTTTTATAAGTCTATATATTTTATTCAAATAGTGATAAGTTAGTAGTGAAGATATAATTGTTTAGGACTAAAAATCTGCTAAAATAAAAAATCTAAAATGTTTAAATCTTATAATTTTAGAAGAATTACATCATTATATCATTTAAAACAGCTCAAACAAAAAATACTCTAGGAAGCTTTTCTGTTTCTACTAAGAAACAGTTTGATATTCTGCTGACCTGTTGTTGCTGTAGCATTTTTGTGATCAATTGTTCCTCCAAGAGTCAGTTCTGACAAAGATGTTGCTTTGGAGAAAAGTTCTCTATAAATGTAATATATAGATAGATGAACTGGACAGAACAGCATAGGCTCTGGATAAAATAGAGGCAGAAATCTGGTTTTCAAATTGGAAAGGAACCTGGGACTGTTCTGTTCTCCACCTTGAGAAATGCTGCAAAGATTTATTTTTGTGAAGATATCCAATTTTAATTCTCATGCAGCTATAGTTCTTTTAATATCAGAAATGGGATTGCTTTATGGCCCAATGAGAGCAAATGTATATATCTCTCCTATTATAGATAAGTGATTTCATAGGCTCTGCTGAGCAATGATTCTGTTTTCTTAATTTTATTGAAAGATGTTTAGTGTTATGAACTTGCTAATTTCTACCATAGACTAAATGGAACACCTTTAGAAAGAGATCAGTCATCAATTGGTAAAGGATACTGTACAAGGTAAATTCATGCATTTTGCTTCAGAAGCTACTATTGCATTCTAAAATTTCTTACTGATTTTGCTTTTATATACTGAAGATGACATATATTCCAATACATAGTCTTCCAACATTTTCATAATTTATATGTAGTATAAATATATATACTAAGCCACTGTCTTCCTTTATATATTATATATACATGTATTATATAATACATATATTATATATATGTATACATACATATATGTTCCTCCATCCCCAGAAAGCTGGATACATATTCTTCTTCTCCAATGCCCATGGGATATTTTTCAAGATAGACTATAATCAGATATAATAGAGATGAGGATCAGGACAAGTCCATGCTGGTAAGCTTGCCACAAAAAGTGGTAAGTGAAGTTAGAGTAGGAAAGGGCCTTCTATGAAAATGATAGTTGGAACTTATCTCTCTGGACAAGAATTGGGTGCAGAAATGGATGTGATAAAGTGACATACATGGCACCCCTTACTTAACAATAGTGCAAACCACAGTGTCAAAAGAGAAAAGAAAAGAAAAGAAAAGAAAAGAAAAGAAAAGAAAAGAAAAGAAAAGAAAAGAAAAGAAAAGAAAAGAAAAGAAAAGAAAAGAGAGAGAAGTTAAATGCCTGCACAGACTTAAGGAGAGAAGGTGGGAGGGAGGGAACGGGGGACATTGATGATGGTGTATGTGCACTATAGTGCAAACCAAGCTGTCTAAAGGAAAAAAATAGGAAGATATAGAAAGTAAGAGAGAAAGAAAGATGAGCCAAAGAAGAAAAATGTATATGTCCCAGAGGAAGGAATGGGAAAGGGTAGGTTGAGAAGGAAACTGGGGACAATGGTAACAGAAAACGTACCCTGGTGAAGGTTGTTGTATATCATATAACTGTAATTCAATCATGAACAATTTTATATATGAAAAGTACTACTGTGTTGCGTATGTAAACATCTCTAATCTTATCATGATCTGGAATTGTTATGTATAAACATCTCTGACCCTACCCTGATCAGTGATTGGACCCTACCCTAGGGTGTAACCTGGCAGAATTGTTGTATATGTAAACATTTCTTGGGATTAGTATGTTACTGACCCTACCCTAGGG
Source organism: Crocidura indochinensis (assembly GCA_004027635.1). Lineage (NCBI taxonomy): Eukaryota > Metazoa > Chordata > Mammalia > Eulipotyphla > Soricidae > Crocidura > Crocidura indochinensis. The sequence continues at coordinate 10,677 of PVKC010038980.1, forward strand.
TGTGACCTGGCATTCTGTCCCTACCCTAGGGTGGTACCTGATTCTTGGGTATAAAACCAGGGTCTGTGGGAGGCTAGGGGCTTTTTGTTGGAACGGATGCTGAGTCATTGGACCTCAGTTCTTTCCACCGAATAAAGATGATATTTCCACCAGTCTGACTCTCCGTGAGCTGTTTACCCGCCGATTCACCTCAGAACCACTGGTTACTGGGTGGTAGACGCGTCTTCCGAGCTGGAGGGGAGAGACCTCATCCTCCCTACCTCTATTAGTGAACCTCTCCTGGGAACGGATTTCTACACTACTGTATTAAGAACAACTTTATAGCATAGCATTTAAATAAAAACTAGGTAAAATGAAAAAATATACCAAAAATGACTGTAGAATATCTATATAATTAAATACTCTAAAGTAATGATTGAATAATGTTCCACAACGTACAAGTAAATGGATGAATCTCATAAACATTATACTCAGTGAAAGAGAAAACTCAGGAAGGACTGGTCAAACAATGTAAGATTATGGAAACAATAGGTGAAATCATACATCTATTTCTGATCAGGATGGTATTATTGACATTAGGCCAGCGCTTTTGATCTAATTAAAACAACAGCACACATATTTAGGATAAAAGATTGTGCTCACAAGAGAATAAATAATCTTAGTTTAGATTTTATTTGTGACTCATAAAGTGTAACACATCCTCATTACCATACCCTGAAGCAGAATCTAAAAACACATAGAGGTTGAAGTGATTGCACAATGGGTAGAGTGTTTACCTTGCATGCATTCGATCTGGTTCCAATCCCTGGCATCTCATGTGGTCCCCTGAGCCTGCCAGGAGCCCAGAGTCAGGAATAACCCTTGAGCATTGCCAGATTTGACTCAAAAACAAATAAAATAAAATAAAATAAAATAAAAAGCCACACTTAACTGAGAACACAAAGACCCGAGTTATAAAAAGAGAGAAAAAGTGACTTTTAAAAAGATAATACATGCTTTAGCAACCCCGGGAGGGGGGGGGCGGTAGGGGAGAGGATATGGGAACTAGGATGAGAACTGAGGTGGACGGAGGACTTTTGGTGATGAGAGTTCCCCTGATTTTATGTTAATTTGTACCCAAAATATGATTGCCAACGATATGTTTATTTTTAAAAATAAAAAATTATATTAAGAGAAAAAAGATAATACATGATAACAGAATTTATAGAAATAGAACTAATTAAAGTTGTATATATATACACATATATATATATATCTTTGAGTTATTGAAATTTTAAGATGGTATGTTTGGACTTACAGGTATCATACATAAGTTAAGATGTATTTCTGTTGTGTGGCCAATCCTTATTCAATCTCTTCCTCCACAATGTCCCTTGGAAGTCTCCAAATACCTCCAGGCTAGCCCAGGGTAATCCCCAACAGTATATTACTAGGAAAGTAAAAGCTACTGATTGGCCAAAAAGTAAAACTCAGATATAGTTGAGTAATACTTATTCTCATGAGCATTATGTTGGAATGCCCAGTGTGTTGAAGAGTATCTATTGATCATTTGGTTTATCAGCACAGGCACATGAAGTTCATTTCTTAGGATTATAACTAAGCTAAATCCTAGAACAAAAGCATCTCAAATATTTATATGAAGAATGTTTAAAAATCAGACACAGAAGTAATGATAATTTGCATGGAAATATATTCTGTCTTTTGGAATAAATTGAAAATCTTTTTAAAAGATGATCAAAAAGCCAAACATTCAAAAATACACAAAAATTGGGACCTGAGTGGTAGCTCAGTGGTAGGGTGTTTGCCTTGCACACGACTGACCCAGGACTGACCTTGTTTTGATTCCCTAGCGTCCCATATGCTCTCCCAGGCTATGGGTGATTTCTGAGCACATAGTCAGGAGTAATCTTTGAGCGCCACAAGTTGTGGCCCCTCTCAAAAAAAAAAAAAAAAAAAGAAGAAATATATACAGACAAGAATGCTGAGTATTTAACAAAATGTTGCTACAGCTACCAAGAAGCAAAGAAATGAAACCATACCCCCAGAAACATCAGCTCATACAAATAGATGAAGAATTGATATAGTATCAAGGCATAGAGTTTTTAGAGTCTTTCTAAACTTTTGATAAAGGAAAGTAAAATATTAG